>SJYV01022214.1:509634-548625 GCA_006410875.1 Neotragus pygmaeus | reverse complement strand
ATCAGTGTTTTATAGTTTTCGATGTATAGGTCTTTAGTTTCTTTAGGTAGGTATATTCCTAAGTATTTTATTCTTTTTGTTGCAATGGTGAATGGAATTGTTTCCTTAATTTCTTTTTCTACTTTCTCATTAATAGTGTAAAGGAATGCAAGGGATTTCTGAGTGTTGATTTTATATCCTGCAACTTTACTATATTCATTGATTAGCTCTAGTAGTTTTCTGGTGGAGTCTGTTATCCTTATGGGAATCCCCTTGTATGTTATTTTTCCCTTGCTGATTTTAGTTTTTTGTTCTTTGTGCTTGATCTTTGTTAATTTGATTAATATGTGTTGGTGATGGACAGGGAGGCCTGCTGTGTGGCAATTCATGGGGTCGCAAAGAGTTGGACACAACTGAGCGACTGAACTAAACTGAACTGAACTGGGGTGTTTTGCCTTGGATTTATCCTGTTTGGGACTATCTGGATTTCTTGGAATTGGGTGATTATTTCCTTCCCCATTTTAGGGAAGTTTTCAACCATTATGTCCTCAAGTATTTTCTCATAGTCTTTCTTTTTGTCTTCTTCTTCTGGGACTCCTATGATTAGAATTTTGGAGTATTTAATATTGTACTGGAGGTCTCTGAGATTGTCCTCATTTCTTTTAACTCATTTTTCTTTTTTCCTATCTGATTCATTTATNGTCTCTCCCTACCACCGTCCTCCTCCCATCCCACACCCCTCTAGGTCATCACAGAGCACCAAGCTGAGCTCCCTGCACTTTATAGCAGGTTTGCATTAGCTATCTATTTTTGTAAGTTTTGACTCCGTTTTGTTACTTTCCACTTGAACTGACTTGGTCTCTGGTTACCTGCTCCTTACAGCTGTGTACTTGCTCTGACATACCATTTACCATGCTCTGGTCTCTCGTCTCTGGGAGGTAGAGGCTATGTCTACATTTTTTTCCACTAAATTCACAGAGCTTGACACACAGTAGGTGCTACATGCTGCTGCTAAGTCACTTCAGTCATGTTCAACTCTGTGCGATCCCATAGATGGCAGCCCACCAGGCTCCCCCATCCCTGGGATTCTGAAGGCAAGAACACTGGAGTGGGTTGTCATTTCCTTCTCCAATGCATGAAAGTGAAAAGCGAAAGTGAAGTTGCTCAGTAATATCTGACTCTCAGCGATCCCATGGACTGCAGACTTCCAGGCTCCTCCATCCATGGGATTTTCCAGGCAAGAGTACTGGAGTGGGGTGCCATTGCCTTCTTCAAGGTGCTACATAATGCTTGTTAATTTAGTGGATTTCTCTGAACCTAGTACTTATTAATTGTCATTAATATGTCAATCCTAGATTTTAAAAATTCTTCTTTTAGTTTAAAGATCTTCAACTTAAAGATGCGATTATGTACAAAAAGCCCATCCTGAGTTAAAAATATCATAGGTTGAAAATGCATTTAACGTACCTAATGTACTGAACATCAGAACTAATCTAACACAAAATGTGATCTATAATAGTGTTGAATATGTCATGTAATTTATTGAATATTCTACAGAAAATGAAAAACAGAATGGTTGTATGCATACAGAATGGTTGCAAATGCTTATCAGTTGTTGACATCCCTGACCAAGAAGCTGACAAGGAGTGGCCCAGAGAGTAGCACCACATATTATTATCTCTAGCCTGGGAAAAGATCAAAATTCAAAATTTGAGGTATGATCTCTACTGAGTACATATCAAATTTGTACCATCATAAAGTCAAAAAACCCTAAATTGAACCACTGTAAGTTGGGGAATGTCTATATACAGCTATACACCCTTTCTTTCCCTCAGTTGCTGTATTTTATGTACCATAATCAGGGAAGAGTGCTATACAAGCCTAAGAACTGGATTGGAAAATAATTCTTTACTTCATCAGGCTGTTAATCCTACATGCCTGTGGTGATAAACCCCAGAAAATCTGGATAATCCTATATAGTATTCAGAGAGAGCTGGAAACAGCTATAAATATCATACTGTCAAATACCATTATCATTTAGAGAACTCCGCAGTTCTTTTCAAATTGTATTAGGCTCTTCTTGCCTCATGAAGTCTCTCCAAACCTTTTCCCACTTTTTTCCTATTACTCCCTTCGCTTTCTATGTTCCTTCTTGATATCCCACATCTGTCCCTTCCATCCTTCCTTTTTATTAATTTTTGACACTCTTCCCTTCTACCTTAATCTTGCATCTAGGAATTCTGTCATTCTCCCTGACATTGCTTTTCCTTCCTTCTCTTGCCTGTCCTTCCTTGATTGCATTTGTTTTCTGGTGATGCTTCTATCTGTCTTCTTTCTCTTCTTTTACATTCTCTTCTGTCTTTTCTTATACCCTCTGCTTCTAGAGGGGTAATGTGGGTACCTGGTGTGTGTGTGCATGTGGGTGTGAGTGCATGCATGTCTGTGACTGTGTGTCTGTAGGGGAAGTTGCCTGATGGCCACAGTAAACCCCAGTGTTCTCCGTAGCCCCGTTTATTCTAGTATCCATATGACTCACAGGCACAGAAAGTAGTTGAAATTCCATAGATAAGCAAATAATTCTTGGCAGTTTCAAAATGAAAGCAACTGCACTGCCAAGGCTTCTGTTTACCACACAAAACAAATGTTGTTACTATTTCAATTCCAAAAAAGCATCTTAAAAGCATCCTTTCACAAGAACATTGTTCTAGCCTTTATGTCTAATTAGATGTAAAGAAAATCTTTTGTTATTTTTGTTACACAATTTAGACTTGGCTAATAACCAGAGATAAATAAGGGTTTACCCCTGCTGGGTTCTGTAGCAACACTCTTCTGAATAAAATAAGTGCACATGTGCAGTACAAATCCCATGAAAGGCCTTTCTTCTTGACGCTTATTTTTCTTTCATCCTCATCCGGATTCCTTTCACCTCAGCATAATCCTCTTTTATTTTTTCTTGAGGAGCTCTGCAGCATGATTTCCATAAATATTTTGGGCAAAATAACCTAGTTTTTTTTTTCCCTTCATTTCCCCATTTTGTATGTTTTCAACTAGAAGCTATCCTGAGTCTTCTGGTTTCCTTAGTTATAACTAAGCTATTCTGTTGAGACAGGATGGGATGGGGTGATAAAAAGTCATCCAAATAGAGAAGTGATTGGCCCTTGCTGAATTGGCAAGGTAAACTACCCTAGTGGGTATTTTTTTCCTCTATACATACCATCTTTTTTATCTTCCCCAAACTGAGACTCCTTTATTCAGTATGTTGTTTGTTCTTTTTGCTTACACAAATTTAACTTTGTTTTTTTTACACAAGCAACACATTGTGTATGCTCTGAACACAGTGAATATCTTTGATTTTCTACCTACTTGTGTTTGCTGCTGCTCTGATATTCAAGGACAGATAGGAGGACTAATGTGTGGTAAGCACCCCAAACCCTGGAATAGATGCCACCTGCAGCTCAGCAAAGTGTGCATTTTAGCACCTAGCTAAAGTCAGGAGAATTGGGCCTTTGTTCTGACTTGACCACAGATTTCTGTTAGGCCTTGAGCGAATCTCTTGACTAATCCTGAGTCTTTAAATAAAGCTGTGCTTTGCATTCTCATTGAGATGCCATGCCTGATATTTATTTACTTACTTTTGGCTGCTGTGGGTGCGCATTGCTGCGTGTAGGTTTTCTCTAGCTGCTGTGAGCAGCGGCTACTGTCTAGTTACAATGCCTGGTGGTTTCTCTTGTNTAATCCTGAGTCTTTAAATAAGGCTGTGCTTTGCATTCTCATTGAGATGCCATGCCTGACATTTATTTACTTACTTTTGGCTGCTGTGGATGCGCATTGCTGCGTGTAGGTTTTCTCTAGCTGCTGTGAGCAGCGGCTACTGTCTAGTTACAATGCCCGGTGGTTTCTCTTGGTTCAGAGCATGGGCTCTAGGCATACGGGCATGAGTAGCTGTGGTCCACGGGCTCAGTAGTTGCAGTGTGTGAGCTCTAGAGCGTGCAGGCTTCAGTAGTTGTGGCACTTGGGCTTAGTTGCCCTGCAGCATGTGGAATGTTCCTGAAGCAGGGATCAGACCTATGTTCCCTGAATGGACAGGCAGATTCTTAACCTCTGGACCACCAGGAAGTCCTGACAATTGGTGATAAAAAGCTTGAGTACTATTTTAATGTAACATGTTTTATGCTTCTAAAAGGGTTCAATTGTATGTGTTATTTTATGTGCTGTGTGTGCTTAGTCGCTCAGTCATGTCCGATCCTTTGTGACCCCATGGACTGAAGCCCACCAGGCTCCTCTGTCCATGGGATTCTCCAGGCAAGAATCCCGGAGTGGGTAGCCATTCTCCTCTCCAGGGCTCTTCTGCACCCTTTTGGGGGTAAATGTCATGGCTATTACATTTCTTTGGGTAAATGTTACAGGGATTGAACCTGGGTCAATTAATCCATCAAAAAATGATTTTTTTCCTTAGTGTACCAGCAAGGTGTCCTTCAATTAGGGGAAATAGTAAAGACAATACTAGATCAATCATTTTAATTTCCTATTTTCTAGTTATAGTTTCCTAATTATAATTATACCTTATAGTTATCTATCAGGTAAATGTTTATTTATCAGTATTTATTCTGGTAAATACTGCTGAAAGTGTTTGGCAATATTTACCCAATGAAATGTAATAGCCATGGCAATTTACTTGTTTAAGTAAATAATGATTTAAATAAATAATTTAATCCAAATTGGTAATTGTCTTATTTGATTAAAAACATATTTGTTATACTATGCCAGATAGAGGCAGAAATGATGCATAAATTTAATATTATTTAGACTGTGTAAAGGTAAAGTCATAAATAATGTGCAAACTAGAAGGCATAGCAAAGTCTCTAAAAGCTTGTTATCATTGTTATGCATTTTTTTCAGGTTTGGTGAATTAGCCTTACTCACATCTGTGAATAGAATTATTGTTCTTTAAAATGAGAGATAAATTTTTACAAATAAATCTTTTAATGTGATTTTCTTTTCTTTCTTTACGATATCACAAGGGACAACAATGACGATTTCCAGCCCAGCATGATCTGTGGGGCAAGCAAGCATTTTTGTAGTACTTACTGTTTGGCTTTTAATTGATTCTAGATGAAGTGTGAGAATGGCTTGCCAATAATGATAAAAGGAGATGTAGCACCAGCAGTAGTAAAACTTATAAGAGTAGTACTTGTAATTCTTCAGTCACTCAATCGTGTCTGACTCTCCATGACCCCATGAACTGCAGCACACCAGGCTTCCCTGTCCTTCACCATCTCCTGGAGTTGGTTCAAAATCATGTCCATTGAGTCAGTGATGCCATCCAACCATCTCATCTTCTGTCGCCCCTTCTCATTCTAACCTCAATATTTCCCAGCATCAGGGTCTTTTCTGATGAGTCAGCTGTTCACATCAGGTGGCCAAAGTATTAGAGCTTCAGTTTCAGCATCAGTCCTTCTAATGAATATTCTAATCTGATGAAAGATTTCTGTTAGGATTGACTGGTTTGTTCTCTTTGCAGTCCAAGGTATTCTTGAGAGTTTTCTCCAACACCACAGTTCAAAGCATCAATTATTCAGTTCTCAGCCATCTTTATGGTTCAACTCTCACATCTGTACATGACTACTGGAAAAACCATTGCTTTGACAATACATATATTTGTCATCAAAGTGACATCTCTGCTTTTTAATATGTTGTCTAGATTTGTCATAGCTTTTCTTCCAAGGAACAAGCATCTTCTAATTTCATGGCTTCAGTCACCATTTGCAGTGTTTTGGAGCACAAGAAAATAAAGTCTCTCTCTGTTTCCGTTGTTTCCCCATCTACTGCCCATGAAGTGATGGAACCAGATGCCATGATCTTAGTTTTTTGAATATTGAGTTTTAAGCCAGGCTTTTCATTCTCCTCTTTCTCCTTCATCAAGAGATTCTTTACTTCCTCTTTGCTTTCTACCATTAGGGTGGTGTCATCTGAATATCTGAGGTTATTGATATTTCTCCTGGCAATCTTGATTCCAGCTTGTGCTTCATCCAGCCTGGCATTTTGCATGATGTACTCTGCAAAGGAGTTAAATAAGCAGGGTGATGTACTCCTTTCCCAATTTTGAATCAATCCATTGTTCCATGTCTGGTTCTAACTGTTGCTTTTTGACCTACATACAGGTTTCTCAGGAGGCAGGTAAGGTGGCCTGGTATTCCCATCTCCTTAAAAATTTTCCACAGTTTGTTGTGATTTATACAAATGCTTTCACATAGTCAAATGAAGCAGAAGTAGATGTATGTTTGGAATTATTTTGTTTTTTCCATGATCTAGCTGATACTGGCAATTTGATATCTGGTTCATGTGCCTTATCTAAATCTAGCTTGTACATCTGGAAGTTCTTAGTTCACATACTATTGAAGCCTAGCTTGGAGAATTTGGAGCATTACTTTACTAGTGTGTGAAATGAGTGCAATTGTGCTGTAGTTGGAGCATTCTTTGGCATTGCCTTTCTTTGGGATTGTGATGGAAACTGACCTTTTCCAGTCCTGTGGCCACTGCTGAGTTTTCCAAATTTGCTGGCATATTGTGTACAGCAGTTTTGCAGCATCATCTTTCAGGATTTGAAATAGCTCCACTGGAATTCCATCATGTCCACTAGCTTTGTTCATAGTGATGCCTCCTAAGGCCCACTTGACTTCACACTCCAGGATGTCTGGCTCTAGGTGGGTAAGCACACCATGACAGTCACCCAAGTCATTAAGACCTTTTTTGTACAGTTCTTCTGTATATTCCACCTCCTTTTAATCTCTTTTGCTTCTGCTAGGTCTTTATCATTTCTGTCCTTTATTGTGCCCATTTTTGCATGAAATGTTCCCTTGGTATCTCTAACTTTCTTGAAGAGATCTCTAGTCTTTCCCATTCTGTTGTTTTCCTCTATTTCTTTACATTATATGTATATACATATAATAGAAGACTATATATATATAGTGGAAGACAGCAGCAGGAGGGGTGGCTTCCCAGTGCCCCCTTTTTTGATGCTAGCTTCATACATAGGAGTGGATCTCTAGTGATGATCTCTGTGTATTCCTGTTCTAGGCTCATGGATGCAGGAGTACTAAATATCCTGAACCATACTGGAGCAATAAGATGCTCTCTCCTCAAATCTGAATCTTGGAATGAAGACCTAGAACACATTTGGTATTGTGTGCCATTAATGCTGATGACACTAGACCCCTGAAGCTGTGGCCCCTGAGTGACCCTAATTGCAGTGTATATAAAGCACCTTTTTTCAAATTCTTCCACTGTGTCATTCAAATACTCTTCCTTACTTGCCACCAAAAACATTTTAACTACTACAAGAATAACTATAACACCATTGCGCTTTAGTACAAGTAAGTATTGACTTTATATTCTATATCATATAATCTACATGATAACCTTATAGAATAGATACTAAATATTATTTCTATTGTAATATTATTATAAGGATATCAGAATTTAAGTAATTTAAAATTACACTCAAGAGTTCGACTGAACCCAGTTTTCTGATTCTATACTGGTGATCTTAGCATATATGCTCTGCTCGGTTAGGACAGGTTCTGCTTGCTAATTTGTGGAAACAGTTGGTGTTAGAAATGGGAAAGGGGACATAAAGAAATGGTATTTGCTAGAGAAGATGGGCAGGGGCATAGGAAAGATGTAACTAGAATGGTAGCAAACACAGAATGGAAAATCATATTAGCTCTTGGGAAGAATTTTTTGACCATAACATTTGTAAGCAGGGGAATAACTTACTGAGGGGGATAGTAAAATTAAAAGCTCTAATAAAATATTAAATAACTATTCATGTGGAGCAGTTTATGTAGGCTTTAATGTGAAGGCAGGGAATTGGAATTGAATTCAGCCTTGAAAAATGTTGTGGACTGTTATGAGTGTAAAAAATTTAGTAGCTAATAAAAAGATTTTTTAATCCCCTTAAGGAGATGCACAGCTTGTAATATTATAAATATCAAAATTATTTATTTTAGTCTAAGCATGAATGATCAGAAGTAGTAGCTGATTATAAAGACAGGGATTAAATGGAATTTTAAACTCCTTTGCACATACACAGATTAACATGGAAACATACTGATTATTACTATTTGGTAACACCCTCAAAGCTGGAGATGAGTAAATTCCAAGTTTTCACATAAAGTAATATAAGATTCTTGAAACTTTAGGCAAATAATTCTGATCTCAATCTCTTTAATATTTGGAGCTGTATGAGAAAGTCTAGAAAAAGACTGGTAATCCCCAGAGACCAGCATCAACTCACTAAGAAAAATCAAGTCTCTTTATTCTCATTTCCAATTTGGAGACTTGCTAAGTTTTTTAGCAGGAGAGGATCAGTGTCATTGAATATCATGGTCATAGATAGTAATGAAAAAATCAAATTGGAAAATATGACCAATATTCTTAAAAGCATTTGAAATTAATTGTCAACTATTACAAGAGTATATTATTAAATTTTTATTCAGTTTGAAGGGATAGTCTTTAATAAATTTCCCCATAAAGCTTGATTGTTGTCATCTCTGGTCCAAAAATGTCACCAAGTAATTGATTATTGTTGTTCAGTTCCTAAGTCATGTCGGACTCTTTGTAACCCCATGTACTGCAGCACACCAGGCTCCTCTATCTTCCCCTATCTCTCAGTGTTTGCTCAAATTTATGTCCATTGAGTCAGTGATGCAGTCTAACCATTTCATCTTCTGCCACCCTCTTCTCCTTTTGTCTTCAATCTTTCCCAGCATCAGGGTCTTATCCAAAGAGTCTTTTCACATCAGTGGCCGAAGTATTGAAAATGATGTGTAATGTTAGTTACTTAGTGGTGTCCGACTCTGCGACACCATGAACTGTAGCCCACCAGGCTCCTCTGTCCATGGGATTCTCCAGGCAAGAATACTGGAGTGGGTTGCCACTTCCTTCTCCAGGGGATCTTCCCAATCCAGAGATTGAACTGCATCTCCTGCGGCTCCTACACTGGTGCTGGGTTCTTTAACACTGAGCCACCTGGGAAGCCCAGTCTGTGTGTACCCAGTACCTTTGATGGGAGAGATGGATGTGATGTGAACAAAAGTGCGCTGGCAGCTTTCACCTTGGTATGAGGTGGGGCCAAAGATGAAGGAGCTAAGGCCAGAGCCAGCTGAGACGGGGCCTCCCTTCTGTTCAGTGGCCATCACTGCCCTATAACAGGCAGGACAGATCCCAAGTTGATGGAGCAGTAGCCTTGAGGGTTGGGCAGACCAGATGGATTCCCTTTCAGTGTGTGGTCTCCCTTCTTCCAGCACCAGCACTCTTGTCCCAGAGGGGAGCAGTACTGTAGCAAGAGGGGCCCGTGAAGACTCTCAGCTCATGAGGAGATGTGGGCTGTAGCAGGCTGGCCAGACAGAGGTCTGGGCCGCTTCCAGTGTGCCACCTGTGCGGGCACCAGCCCCTCCTGCATCTGAGTCTCCTTGGTCCCTCACAATCATTCCCCCAGCCGTTGCCACCCCATCCTGTTGTGGAATCCTGCTGCTGGGCAGGCAAGGCCTGCATGGGCTCTTGATGTGTATCAGTGAAGACTGTGGTGGTCCAGCCAGCATCAGAGATAGGGACCCATCCTGATGTGCTTGTAAGCACCCAGAATTGCTGCCCCCACTGTGCTCAGACGCCACCATGGTCCAAGTCACCCCTGAGTCCCATGGCCAAGGTTTCTCCCCTCCATGGCAGTGCTAACTCCAGCTGTGAGGTGAAGTCAGCGGGGCTGGAGCATTTGCTCAGCTCAGACTGGGCATGTGCCAGGGCAATTATGGGAAACCAGGCGGATACTGGAGTAGTACTCAGTCCACCACCCTCTGTGCCCTTCCTCAGGAGTGAGCCAGCATTCATGCACTCTTCCTGGGCAGGCTTCCCACAGCCCCCCTGTTCATCCCTGCAGCCCTCCAACCAACAAAGGGGGCTTGCCTTCCCTGGGTTAGATGCCAGAACTGCAATGCCCAGGGTGTGGCTTGAACTGCTTGCTCCCCAGGGCAGATCTCGTTGTTCCTCTCAGTCCCTTCCCAGAAGCACAGGTCCCAACCTGTTCCCTTCCCTTCCCTTCCTATCTGATTTCATGCCAATCTGTTTTTACAGCCTTGGTTGCAGAGTTTCTGTCAGTTTTCAGTGAGAACTATTCCACATGTAAATGTATTTGATGTGTGTGTGGCAGGAAGTGAGTTCCATGTCACCCTCCTCCATGAGCTTGATCAATTCCCCCTTGCACATGTGTTTTGAATCGAAGAATTTTATAGTTTTAGCACTTCCATTTACATCTTTGATCCATTTGGAGCTAATTTTTGTATACAGGGTGAAGTAGGGTTCCAACTTTATACTTTTGCATGTGGATATCCAGTTTTTCAGTACCAGTGGATGTTCTTGGCCCATTAGGTAAAAACCAACTGGCCGTGAATGTTTTGTGGTTTTTATTTTTCCTCATACATTATCATATTTAGCACTATTCTATATGCTTATTGTCATTTAGAGAGATTCTTTTGAAAGTCTTCTGCACATTTCTGCCATTGCCTTAACTGATTGATAGGAATTCTATATATTTTTGTATATTAATCTTGTCAGTATATGTCTTACAAATATTCTCTCCTACTTTGTAGCATGACATTTTTATTTTGATGTTTTAACTGGTGGATGTGTAAATTGGTTTCATGTATAAATTTGCTTTGCAGTCCTTTCTTGGTTTCTGCCAGACAACAGCACAAATCAGTCATATATATATNCTTCTCCATCTTTGGCTGCAAATAATATAATCAATCTGATTTCCCTGATGTCCATGTGTAGTCTTCTCTTGTGTTGTTGTAAGAGGGTGTTTGCTATGACCAGTGCATTCTCTTGACAAAACGATTAGCTTTTGCCCTGCTTTATTCTGTACTCCAAGGCCAATTTGCCTGTTACTCCAAGTATTTCTTGACTTTCTACTTTTGCATTCCAGTCCCCTATAATGAAAAGGACATCTTTTGGGGGTGTTAGTTCTCAAAGGTCTTGTAGGTCTTCATAGAACTGTTCAACTTCAGCTTCTTCAGCATTACTGGTCGAGGCATAGACTTAGATTACTGTGATATTGAATGGTTTTCCCTGGAAACTAACAGAGATCATTCTGTCGTTTTTGAGATTGCATCCAAATACTGCATTTTGAACTCTTTTGTTGACTATGATGGCTACTCCATTTCTTCTAAGGGATTCTTGCCCACAGTAATAGACATAATGGTCATCTAAGTTAAATTCAACCATTCCAGTCCATCTTAGTTAGCTGATTCCTATAATGTCGACGTTCACTGTTGCCATCACCTGTTTGACCGATTCCAATTTGCCTTGATTCATGGACCTAACATTCCAGGTTCCTGTGTAATATTACTCTTTATGGCATTGGTCCTTGCTTCTCTCACTAGTCCCATTCACAACTGGGTGTTGTTTTTGCTTTGGCTCCATCCCTTCATTCTTTCTGGAGTTATTTCTCCACTGATCTCCAGTAGCTTATTGAGCTCCTACCAACCTGGAGAGTCGTCTTTCAGTGTCCTATCTTTTTGCCTTTTCATATTGTTCATGGGGTTCTCAAGGCAAGAATACTGAAGTGGTTTGCCATTCCCTTCTCCAGTGGACCACATTCTGTCAGACCTCTCCATCATGACAGCTGCATGACAGCACAGGAGCAGCCAAGAGGAGCTACCCCACATCCAAGCTAAGGAGCGGTGGTTGCACTTTGCTGGAGCAGCTGTGAAGAGATACCCCACATCCAAGGTAAGACAAATCCAAGTAAGCTGGTGGGCACTGAGAGAGGGCATCAGAGGGCAGACAGACTGAAACCACAATCACAGACAACTAGCTAATCTGATCACATGGACAACAGCTTGTCTAACTCAATGAAACTAAGACATGCCATGTGGGGCCACCCAGTGTACACAGTACTATGTTTGAAATGGACAACCAACAAGGACCTAGTGTATAACCCAGGAAACTGCTCAAATTGGGGAAAGAATTTGAAAAAAAAAAGAGACATCAAAGTTATAAAATGGGGAAAAACAATGCCAGGTAACATAGGTTAAGTACCAACTGAATATTATGAATGATGAGAAATTTCCTCATTAAAGAACAATGATTAATTCATGGAGAAGAGAGACTCTGAGCTAGACCTTGAGGTATGGGTAAAAACTAGTTACCCAACTAGTTAAGGAGAAATGGAAGTAGAGAGTATTTCATTGGAAGGCATGAATCCAGCGCCAGAAGAACACAAATGCAAGATGTTTTGGAGAATAGCGAGTATCATAGCTTGAATGAGTGTAGGATTTGTGTCACAGAAAATTATAAGACTGAGGCAGATTGTGAAGGAACATGGATGTCAATCTAAGAAACTCAGAATTTATACTTGGATAATGTGAAGGCATTGTCTTCTTTAGAGAAATGTTTGTTTAGGTCTTTCCCCACTTTTTGATTGGATTGTTTGTTTTTCTGGTATTTAGTTGTATGAACTGCTTGTATATTTTGGAAATTAATCCTTTGTCAGTTGTTTCATTTGCTATTATTTTCTCCCATTCTGAGGGTTGTCTTTATACCTTGCTTGCAGTTTCCTTTGCTGTGAAAAGGCTTTCAAGTTTAATCAAGTCCTACTTGTTTACTTTCGCTTTTATTTCTGTTAATCTAGGAGGTGAGCCATAGAATATCTTGCTTTGATTTATGTCATCAAGTGTTCTGCCTATGTTTCCCCTTAAGAGTTTTATAGTTTCTGGTCTTACATTTAGGTCTTTAATCCATTTTGAGTTTATCTTTGTGTATGGTGTTAGGAAGTGTTCTAATTTCATTCTTTTACATGTAGCTGTCCAGTTTTACCAGCACCATTTATTGAAGAGGCTGTCTTTGCCCCATTGTATATTCTTGCATCCTTTGTCAAAAATAAGGTACCCATAGGTGCATGGGTTTATTTCTGGGCTTTATCTCTTGTTCCATTGGTCTACATTTCTGTTTTTGTGCCAGTACCATACTGTCTTGATGACTGTAGCTTTGTAGTAGTTTAACCTGAAGTCAGGAAGGTTGATTCCTCCAACTCCATTCTTCTTTCTCAAGACTGCTTTGGCTATTCGGGGTCTTTTGTGTTTCTATATGAATTATGAAATTTTTTCTTCTAGTTCTATGGAAAATGCCATTGGTAATTTTATAGGTATTTCATTAAATCTGTAGATTGCATTTGGTAGTATAGTTATTTTCACAATATTGATTCTTCTTACCCAGAAGCATGGAATATCTCTCCTTCCATTTATGTCATCTTTGATTTCTTTCATTAGTGTCTTATTATTTTCTGTGTACAGTTCTTTCATCTTCTTGGGTAAGTTCACTCCTAGATATTTAATTTTTGTTGTTGTTGTTGCAATGGTGAATGGGATTGATTCCTCAATTTCTCTTTCTTATTTTTCATTGTTAGTATATATAAATGCAAGTGATTTTTGTGTATCGCTTTTGTATCCTGTAATTTTGCTAAATTCACTGGTTAGCTCTAGTAATTTTTTGATGCTATCTCTAGGGTTTTCTATGTACAGTATCATATCATCTGCAAACAGTGTGAGATTTACTTCTTTTTTTCTCAACTGGATTCCTTTTATTTCTTTTTCTTCTCTGATTGCTATAGCTAGGACTTCCAGAACTATGTTGAATAATAGTAGCAAAAATGGACACCCTTTGGTTTTTCCTGATCTTAGGGGGGATGCTTTCAGGTTTTCACCATTGAGAATAATGTTTGCTGTAGGCTCATCATATATGGCCTTTGCTATGTTGAGGTAGATTCCTTCTATGCCCATTTTTTGAAGAGTTTTGATCATAGATAGGTGCTGAATTTTGTCAAAAGCTTTTTTTTTGCCTCTATTGAGATGATCATATGGTTTTTTTAATTTATCACATTGATTGATTTTCATATATTGAAGAATCCTTGCATACCTGCAATAAACCCAACTTGATCATGGTGTATGAGCTCTGTACATCTTTCTGATTGGCTTGTTGCAGTTAATTTCTTTCACCTGGTGGGAGTTTTGTTGTTGTTTAGTCTGTAAATCATGGCCGACTCTTTGCGACCCCATGGACTGCTGCACGCCAGGCTTCCCTATCCTGCACTATATCCCCGAGTTTGCTCAAACTCACGTCTGTTGAATTGGTGATGCCATCTAGCCATCTCATCCTCTCTAACGGCCTTCTTCTCATCCTGTCTTCTATCTTTCCCAGAATCAGGGTCTTTTCCAGTGAGTCAGCTTTTCCCATCAGGTGGCCAAAGTATTGGCGATTCACCTTCAGCATCAGTCCTTCCAATGACTATTCAGGGTTAATTTCCTTTAGGATTGACTGGTTTGATCACCTTGCTGTCCAAGGAACTCTCAAGAGTCTGCTCCAGAATTACAATTTGGAAGCATCAGTTCTTCAGAGCTCAGCCTTCTTTATGGTCCAACTCTCACATCCATCCATGACTACTGGAAAAATTGTAGCTTTGACTATACAAACCTTTGTCAGCAAAGTGATATCTCTGCTTTTAATACACTGAGGGTATATTAGTATCTGCAAGTAGTGAGAGTTTTAATATCTGCAAAACAACTCAAGTATATGGCTCGGGATATGATCTATAGCCCTTAACTATTGGTCACTGACTTTGTTTTATGACTAAACTATTATTTTTTCTTGTTTGACTGTTTTCCTTGATTCTGCCTTGTTTCACTTCTCTGCATAAAATTGCTCTTTGGAACTGGGGAAAGACCTAGGAGACTAAAGCTTTTTCTACAAACAAGAGGTGGGCAACCTGGGGATCTCTCCCTGGGAAGGCCCACAATCTGGCTTTGTTTCAGGGCTATGCTGCGGAATACTTACTGGGGAGGGCAATGAGACAAGTGGGTGCTTCTTTCCTAGTTCTGCTGTACTTTCTTCTTCTTACTTCTGCTAAGGTCATCCAGTAATGCTCACCTCCAGCAAGTTTCAGTGATATCTTTGCAGGTGGATTCCTACTGGGGATATCCACCCTTTGCTCCAGCTGGCTGCCCTGCCAGGTTCAAGTATCCCTGTGGACAGATCAAAACCAGCAGTTTTTAGCACCACCTCCATGTAAGGATTCCCAGTGAGTTCTGCTGGCTCTCTTTTATTGTGGGAAGAGTGCTAGTAACTCATTAGCAATCTTTTTGGTAGCTTCTCAAGGATTCCTCATATCCCAGAGGACAAGTGTCAGCAGTGCTCCTGTCTGAGGCTTCCTGGGAGCCTCTTCAGCACCCTGGGTTGGGAGCTTCCTTACCCAGTTCTGGCCTTTGGCACATCCATGAACTTTTACACATCCAGTGACCACTCTTTATGCAAAACGGTGTAAATACCAGCCAATGTGTGTAAAGAGAGGAGAGGGAATGCGGGACATCTGGGTTTGATCCCTGGGTTGGGAAGATCCCTGGAAAAGGGAAAGGCAACCCACTCCAGTATTCTTGCTTGGAGAATTCTATGGATAGAGGAGCCTAGCGTGCTACAGTCCATGGGGTCACAAAGAGTCAGACACAAGTGAACACTGTTTTATTTATATTTATTTAGATGAAACATACTTAGCTAACCTGATGATTGGTTTCTAGTTTGGTCAACTGCATAGATTTTGATGCCATTCTTGGAACTGAAGTTTACAGATTTGGAATATAGAGGGGATATATAATGACCTGACTTTTACACATACATTATTTGAATCATCCATGAATATCCTAGTGGATATTTGAGGTAGTGTCAAAATAAACTGCATGAATATAAAAATAATCTGGCTTTGATTAGAATTAAGAGAATTTATGGATTACAATGCTAGTTAGTGTTGAGGGAGAGGCAACTGAAGGAAAATAAACGTTGACTTAAATAGCTAAAGAATTTAAAGCACTGGATCAGCAANTTTTTTTTCTCTTCTTAGTAAGCTTACTTTCAGGAACAGCTACAAAAGAAGGACTTCCTATTTCATAAAATTACTGAAAATAGAAGAGGGAAAACCCCTGACTGCCAAGCACACACTGGCTATATGTTCTGGACTTAGATTAATAATAGCAATTCCTGATATTAATAATGATATCTGACATTTATTGAAGGTATTCTATAGCTAGATAGTGTTTCAAGTATTTTATATTTATTGTATTTAATTTTTCACAACAACCAATAAGATAAGCCCCATGATTATAGTACTTCTCTTACACAGGAGGAGTGGGAGACAGAGAGTTTAAGGAACTTGCCCATGTTCACACAGCTGCTCAATGGAGCAGTCAGATTTAAGCCCGCCTGCCCGGCTGTGGAGCTTTCACTAAAAGGTGCTGCCTTTTAATGTCAGGGCCAAGCAGTACCCTGTGTGTCATAAAATCATGTGGAGTTATTTCCTTTCCACTTAAATAATGTGAATATGTGTTCTGGGTCTTCTTTGGCATGTAAATCGAAATGCTTTCCACTATCCCATGTGCTCTATGTCTGAGGATGAGTAATATGCACGTAAATGACATTTTTGTGCAATCTCTAAAGATTCCAGATCTATATTCTTTGTGGGTGGGACCTACATATTCACATTCTTCCTAAGTTCCCCAGGAGGTTCTGATACAGTTACTAGTCAGATAAGCCTCTGAAACAGCTATTTTAAATCAAACCTATGACAGAATATGCCCATATCTACACAATCACATGTGATGTTTTGGCCAGGAACCAAATGGCACAGATGGGTGTAGGTGGTAATTAGTTCAGCTAGAGCTACCCTATAAAACATTTCATCACACCGTTGGTTCCAAAGCAGTGTGCCTTGGCCCTGGAGGGTGGGGAGGTTGACTGCCAATTTTCCAGGAACTCCATTTAGCCACCAAGATGGTGTTCTGTTCATAATGGCCATTCAATAAATAACATAATGATAATAATAAACTTTTATTCAATTTGTGCATGCCAGGTGGTGATCAAAGTGCTTTACATGCATTAACTCTTAATTTTCTTATTCTTTCTATGAGTTAGATTCCTTTTCATGCCCATTTTTCTGATCAGGAAACTGAAAACAGAGATATTAAGAGCAAGTAAAAAATACCAGAACTGGAATAAGAGTGGATATGAGTTCCAGGAAAACATGTCCGGTAATAGCTTAAAACAAGTAACTGTGCTCCTCTTTGCTCTGCCAATTTAAAGATGAAGATGATGGGGATTTTATATTATTACACTTTCAAGATATGTCTATTTAGATATAAGCCATTCCTCTTATTGATATATATCACTCTTCATCTCTCCCTGGCTCTCCCTCTCTTCCTGCCCTTCCTTCTCTCTCCTTCTCTTTTCTCCCTACCTCTCTCCTTTTTCTTCCTTCTTCCCTCTCCTCTTTAGTCCTTTGTTATACTTTAAAGTGTTTATAAAAGCCCATATTTACTAAAATAGAAAGGGAAAAGAGTTCTTATCCAAAAACTTTAATATATATATTTAAAAATATTATTTAGAATAAACCTAAGTTACATGTGACCATAAACTAAATCTGTTTTTAAGACAAATATCCATTTTTCTGGTTTAATCTTTTATTTTTCTCCTTTGGCTTCAAAACTGGAAGAAACAATTTTAACTATTACTTGTGCTTTTTAAATTGATTTATCTTAACTGGAGGCTAATTACTTTACCATTGGTGGTGGGTTCTGTCCTTTTATCTGAGCACAGTCATCAGCTCTCCTTGGCTGAGTAGAGAGAGCTGTGATTTCTTCTGTACTTGGCTACCTGTGTCTCTCCTAGGAATACTCAAGATTGGAGAAAGTGTTAGGGCTTATTAAATATTTCAACTTGCCTGAAGGCTGTTTTAGGCTATTGCCTCTTGTATTTTTAATATTATAAAGGAAATAGTGACTAGCAGGGAAAATTTTTCACTGATTTAGAGAGAAACGATGAAAATAACTCTCCTGAGCTTCCAATCGCCTGGGATTTCTGAAGCAACCATGGGATAAAATTCTGGCTCCACATGGGCTTAGCTTCATACTGTGAACACTGAGCACACAGAACTTCTGTATTTTTCCAGAGCAGGACTATGGTTTTTATCTCTGTATTCTTCATACTGAAAATAATGGTGGATATACTATGGGTGGCCAAAGAGAGAGATTTTCTCTGCTGGAAGTAAAAAATTGAATTTATCCATTCAGTTTTCAAGCAATAAAACAGGATCATCACCAACTTTTGCATAAATATCTCAATTTAAATCCTCATCATAAGAAACACTGCTTTGCACAACTTCAGTAGTTTGTGTCTCCTTCTAGCGAAAAAAATCTGACAAACACCAGGTGTTTATTTAAAATTTTATCACATTAGATAACACTAAACATAAATCCCTTGTGCTTATAATTTCTAATTAAATCTAAAATCAAAAACAAATGTAGAAATTAAATACAAATAAAACAGCAAAACAATAGGATTTAAGATAACATTTATTTAGTGTCCCAGGCCTTTTTTTTTCCTACTTAAACCAAGGTGCCAAAGTTATATTTACTATTGAAAATGTATTATAAAGTTCTATGTTTTATTTATTGTCCAATTAATTCTTTTGACTTTAAATTGTCTTTTATGTCATAGTCACTCTCATCATGATCATTTTAGATACCTTTTAAACAATAGTACCTTAACGACTAAATAATTATCTTAATAGGTCTATCAACTTAATGGTGTATCACAGAGTTAATTACTATCCAAATGTAATGGAAAGTTCTTTTACTATATGTTACTGATTACCTTCTAACTGGTATGTATGATAATAGGAATTGTACTTTTGATGCTATAGCACTGCTTCTTCCTAGTTTATTAAAGTATATGCTACATGATAATCAAATGTTCTTGTCACTTTTTCTCATTTGAAAATTCATCATTAAAAATCTGTCTTCATTCTTTTATTTGACTTAGACAATGAAGATAGTAGGTAAATAATTTGTCTATTGCACCATTCTCATGATATCACATCTAAGTCTCATTTTATTAAATAACTTAAGAAACTAAAGCCTTATTCTATGAAAAATATCTTTCAGCTGAGAATTATAATGGTAAAAGAGAATTTTATCTTATTAACTGGTAAAAAGAACAATAGGAATACGGCATTGTGCCTGACACCTTGTTGTCATTTTGGCATTAACAATACGAATGCAACAACAGGGTTCCAAGGTGGTACCTGGATATAAGATTGTCCTTCATATGCTCAAAACACTATTTTTTTTGTTTTACTTTTAAGTCTCTTGATGTTTAAGAATTCATTTACTTTTAAAATCTAGTCTGCTTTGAACAATTTTGGTCACCTTGTCTCCCTATCTGTGGGTTTGATCTCATTACATATATTTTTAGACTTTTAGACTAAGACTTAAATAATCTATCTAAGATGCAAGTCTGTTCATTTCATAGAGCAATATAAAATCCTTCAACAACTCCATCTTGCCTGAAACCTAAATTCCAAATTCTTTACATGACATAAAGACCATGATTTGACTCCACCTTCTTTTAAAATCTTGTCTCTGTTCATTCCCTCTTAAGGGAGCTTCATGCCACGAGTCTTAAATGCATCTTGCTTTTTTTATACCTCCATTCTTTCACATTCTGTTCCTTCTGCCTTAAATGCTCTCTGCCTTCTCAAACTTCCCCTTTCTACTACACACCTCTAGAAAATTTTCCTTTCACAATTCTGATCTGAATTGATTTCCTTGGAGATTTTCCTAAGCCCCACCAAATGGTTTGGCCCTCTCTGTGCTCCTACAGGAACCAGAGCATGCTTTCCTCATTCTGTGTATCAGGCTGTATGTATTGTTTTCTTGTTCCCACGTGTGTCTTCCTACATACACAGATTTGCTAATAGATGGTGACTTTGTATCCACAAAGTTTAAGAGTACTCATGAGGTTAATATTTACAAAGTGAAAGTCGCTCAGTCGCATCCAACTCTTTGCAACCCTATATACTAAACAGTCCATGGAATTCTCCAGGCCAGAATACTGGAGTGGATAGCCTTGCCCTTCTCCAGGGGATTTTTCCAACCCAGGGGTTGAACCCAGGTCTCACACACTGCAGGAGGATTCTTTACTAGCTGAGCCACAAGGGAATCCCCAATATTTACAAAGAAATGGCAATAACAAGAACCCTCTCTCTTTTTAAAAGAAACTCTTCAATAAAGGGTACAGTAAGTCCACTACATATGAACCTTCAAGTTGGGAACTTTCAAAGATGCAAACATACCCAACTGTGGTACTGTTCTATTGTACTTTTCAAGGCACTGTAGTGTAAGATTAAAAATGCTTTCTTTACTTTTTGTATTTGTTTTTTCATGCATTATTTGCATGAAAAGCATTATAAACCTATTATAGTACAGTACTGCATAGCCAATGGTGTTAGTTGTGTTCATAGGTTAACTTTGCTGATCTTACAAACAAGCTCTTGAAACAGAACTCGTTTATGTAGGGAACTTACTGTATTTGATAATTGTATCCTTAAGTGTTGGGCTTCCCTGGTGGCTCAGACAGTAAAGAATCTGCCTACAATGCAGGATACCTGGGTTCAATTCCTGGGACAGGAAGATCCCCGAGAGAAGGGAATGGTTACCCACTCCAGTATTCTTGCCAGGAGAATTCCATAAGTGTTGATTAATTTCATGCTTTTTATGACTTAACCTTTCCATTTTACCCTAATCAGCCAAATAAAGTAGTTAAGAGCCAAAGGTTTGGATTCCTACGTTTAGATTTGAATCCAAGCTTTTTCCCTAATCATCTATGTGACCTAAGACATATTCACTTGTATTTACTTGCTGTGTGAAGTTTTTCTTAATGATCAAATGAGATGATATTATGGTTAGTAATAAGCATTCAATGCAAGTTATCTATAATTGATAATAAATATTAACATATAAATTTACAAATAAAAGAAAAAGTCACACTTAGATAGTAAATAGTAACTTGGGACAGAAAGTAAGATCACCACATCAAAAACTAGAGGAAAACCCCTTTTGCCTATTAGGCATTCCGATTTTGCCCTGTTGACAAGCTGGAAAAATGAACCCTGGATTTATATTGTGCTGCTAAATTAATTAACTTTTTCATTCCTCCTCCAAAATTCCTCCCCTATACAAACGTGTACCAATTTGAATTCTCCATGTATAACAGTCTATATTTTTATTTTTTTTTTAATTTATTTATTTATTTATTTTTAAATTTAACTTTACAATACTCTATTGTGTTTGCCATACATCGACATAAATCCACCACAGGTACACACAAGCTCCCAATCCCGAATCTCCCTCCCACCTCCCACCCCCCAACGTCTCTCTGGATCATCCCCGCACACCAGCCCCAAGCATCCTGCATCCTGTATCAAATAGAAACTGGTGATTCGTTTCTTACAGTCTATATTTTTAAAATTTACAGGTAATGAAAATTTCTTAAAAAAATATCTCTTCTATCCTCTATCCTACATAATGAATCCCCAGTAGTTTGTGCCACTAAATAAGTTTTGTGAATTTTCTCAGAAACTAATCCAAGGTACATGTAGAATACATCTGTTTTTAAAAAAAAGAAGAAGAAGGAGCAAAGTTGTTGTTTCTTTTTTTCCCCCTTAGATCACGGAAGTGTCATTTGGAATCATGGTTGAATTTTCCTTCATTGCTGAATGGCAAGATAATGGTCTTATGTTAGTAAAGAGAGAGACACAAATGATGTGTTGCAAAGTAATAACAGAAGATTGCTTAACAGGTATGTGAAAATGGCACTAATGCTTATGGATACAAATGCAAAGTGACAGCAATCTGTTAGGACATGGCGCTATTTGAGGAATGCACATATGCTCCTGCAATGGATATATTTTAATTCCCTATGAATACTGTATGTCTATGTATTTATATGGATTTATAAACAGAATACAATAATAGCTTCCCAGGGTTCTAGTTTAGAGTTCACATGAGTTTAATGTGCATTATATCATTTGTTCCCTAAGAAAAACTCTGTGAGGTAGAGATGCATAGAAAAGGGAACTGGACCTGAGATAAATGGACATATGTGAGGTCACTTAGGTAACACCGATAGACTTGCCTTATCCAACTCTGTTGCCTTTCTACTATATCACAGTCTGTTTTTACCACAAAACAATCTGTTTCCCATACAAACACATTTAGAATACATAAACTTATAACTGCACTGAGTCATGCTTCCTTAAGAATTAATATAAAACATTTCCTTCTTCTGATTCCCAGAAAGATTTATGATTTCATTTTTCCTGATGACCAGGTTGTTTTGTTCTGCAAGGATATTATCAGAAGGCAAGTCACAGCAATTTTCTATACTATGTCTCTAGATTCATAAGGTAATACTCAGATGAGCTTAATGCTCTATAAATGAAGCCTTTTTGGTGATAGGTAGAAATGATGAAACCAGTGTATGGCTATTTTAAGACCCATGGTGGTTTTTATTTGACCAAAGAGAACTCCAAATTCATTGTATTTTTGTTTTAAATATATTTATTTTTCTCTTTCAATATTCATTTTTGCTGTACTTGAGTTTTGTTAACAAATATTTAGTGCAAAAGGTTTGCTTAATACTAAAGCTGTGCTCAGTATGTCATTTCTATTTATATAAAGTGAGTCAACATTTTTCAAAATTTTGGTTTTTTTTGTGGGGGGAGGT
This sequence comes from Neotragus pygmaeus, assembly GCA_006410875.1. Lineage (NCBI taxonomy): Eukaryota > Metazoa > Chordata > Mammalia > Artiodactyla > Bovidae > Neotragus > Neotragus pygmaeus. The sequence continues at coordinate 525,987 of SJYV01022214.1, read as the reverse complement.
GTTAAAAATATTTGCTTTTGACATACTTTACCCATCTAGATACCTCTCATTCTATCTTGTATGTATTATGTTGAGTTTTATCATGAGAATATAATGTAATTATGACTTATTCCCTATGGTTTGTCTTCATAATAATAACATAAAAATGAACAAAAGTTTAACATCAAATTTTCCTTGAAAGAATTACATGATTACACTTGTAAAAAGGAAATTAGAAGATTAGGTATAAATGAGCATCACTTTATTAAGATTCCTGAGATCTACAGTTAATTTCCCCATATCATTTGCTTTCCACCATGTAGTCGTGCCTTCAATGGACAAATATTTCTCCAATGTTAAGCACCAAAAACACAGAACTGAGTTTCAGTCCTTAAGGGACTGAAACTTTGGCTGCCACTTAAGGCAGACAAGTTAAGAGCACCGAGGTATGATGACAGCTACTGTGGAGGCTTTGTGCAAATAACTGGGGTACTGTAGAGAGAGTCAACCATTTTCCAGGTAGGCTAAGGAAGGGTGGACTGAGGAATAATGCAGGGGCTTCACAGGAAAGAAAAAGATTTAAACTGAATCCTAAAGACTGACTTTAATGGTAGAAATATTGAAAAGAATATTATAGGCACAAAAATAAGTGCATCCAATGACATGGATATGGTGACATGGGAGAAAAACTGAAAATTATATTTGTTTTCTTTTATCCAACTTTCTACATCTTTGTGGACAGAGAAAAATTTTACTCCATTCCAGTAAAAAAATTATCTGATTTTTTCTGGAATCTCCAAAAAGCAGGTCCAAGCAAAAATATAATTCAATAGGGTTCTTTTTGATCTATAATATTAAGAAGAAAGAAAATGGGCATAGGTAGAGAAGTGGAGAAGGATTCTTCCATGTTACAAAAATAATCATGGTAATGTATCACTTCTAAACTATTTCCATCTCTCATAGTATACTTAAAAAAAAAATAAACCTGTATGTATCAGTCAGGTAATAAGGAACATTAAGCGATCAAACTGATGTATATAAGGCGACAGTATTTTAATCTGTATTTTTATTGGCTGTGTGTGCTAAACTGCTTCAGCCTGTCCAACTCTTTGTGACCTGTGGATTGTAGCCTGCCAGGCTCCTCTGTCCATGGGATTTTACAAGAGAGAATACTGCAGTGGGTCACCATGCCCTCCTCCTGGTGATCTCAACTCACGGATCAAATCCGCATCTCCTATGTCTCCTGCATTGGCAGGCAGCTTCTTTACCCCTAGCGCCACCTGGGAAGCCCTTTATTGGCTATATTGCCCCTCTTTTTGGTAGGCAGTGAAGTCAAATTCAAATTAAGACTTTGGCATTCTCTGTCAGATCTTAAGTAAGTTGTTAAAGTCCCTAAGACTCAATTTCTTCATGTGTATTTTGAAAGATTGATATATAAATCTACAGACTTGTTTTCAGGACAAAAGGATGGTTTCCTTGCAATGCCAAAATGTGTGGTATGTGATAAATATTGTTGCTGTTCAGTTGCTAAGTCATGTCCAATTCTTTGCAACCCCATGGACTTCTTCCCTCTCCTTCACTATCACCCAGAGTTTGCTCAAACTCATGTCCATTGAGTCAGTGATGCCATCTAACCGTCTCATCCTCTGTCACCCTCTTCTCCTCCTGCCCTCAGTCTTTCTCAGCATCTGGGTCTTTTCTAATAAGTCAGCTCTTCACATCAGGTGGCCAAAGAATTGGAGCTTCAGCATCAATCCTTCCAATGAATATTCAGGGTTGATTTCCTTTAGGATTGACTGGTTTGATCTCCTGGCTATCCAAGAGGCTTGATAAATATAAATATATTTTTTTATGAGAAATGACTTTTCATTTTAAATAACTCATTTACATAAATTCACTTAAATATATGAGTGAAAGTAAATTGGCTTTAAAGTGTTATGTATCCATCAAAGTTTNTTGATCTCCTGGCTATCCAAGAGGCTTGATAAATATAAATATATTTTTTTATGAGAAATGACTTTTCATTTTAAATAACTCATTTACATAAATTCACTTAAATATATGAGTGAAAGTAAATTGGCTTTAAAGTGTTATGTATCCATCAAAGTTTCACCTACTGAGTAAAAGACACTCGAATCACAATTTATAGTGGGAGATGACCAAACTGATCTGTGGTAGTCTTCTTTCAAAAATTATGACAGATGATTTTTTCCCCTTGTATTTGAGATAGTTTTTGTGCATCTGAAACTTTTCAGTAGATTCTCTCTACAATTTAGTGCTTGCATGCATAATTTTTACAGATTCAACTTTAAAAAAATAATAGAATATGACAGTTTAACTGTACTCATGCTCATTTGACTGTAGTAGCAAAAATATTTATTACTATCACATATCATTTGCATTAAAAGCTGAATAAATAGAGGTGTGGCCAAGATAGTAGAGGAGGAAGACCCTGAGCCCACATCCTCCCATGGGTACACCAAAATTACAACTATTTACAGAGCAACTATCTATGCGAATGACCTGAAAACTAGCAGAAATGATTTTCCACAACTAAAAGTATAAAGAAGAAAACACAATGAGATGAGTGGGAGGGATAGAGTTGTAGTATAGCCAAGACCTGCAACCCTGGATAGGCAAGCCACAACTGAGGATAATCACAATTTCAGAGGTTCTCCTCAAGGAGCAAGGAGACTAAGCCCCACATCAGGCTCCCCAGTTTAACACCAAGATGTTTTCCTTTGAAAACCAGTACAGCCAGGGAGCTATAGGAAACAGATATTCAGCTCATCAAGAGCACACACAAAATCTCATATGCTCTGAGTCCTGCAAAAGGTAATAGCTTGATAAAAAGCCCAGGGTCAAACAACTTGCTCATCTTGGAGAGCCTCCTAGAGTTGTAGGAGGCAGTTAAAACTCCTGGATGAAAACATGGGTAGCAGCTATTTTTGGAAGCTTTTTACCACAAGGATGTGGGTGCTTAAAAGTTCTACTTTAGAGTCCTCCCTCTAGCCTACCGGCACTGGGGCCACCCTAGCAGGCTGGCACCAGTTCTAGGACTCTCCAGGTTGAGCAGTCGGCTACCACCAAAGACCTTGGCCCTGCCCAATAGTGGGTCTGCAGCAGTCCTGGGACACTGAGAGCCCCCACAGGCAAATATACCAGAATACAGCCTTGCCCACCAGGGGGTTGTCAACCAACAAGGCCAGAAGACAGCCCCGCCTACCGGCATGCCCACAGTTCTTGGCCCCACCTCCACAGAAGGGTTCACATGGAGGGCACCATGGAGCATGTAGCTGTCGTAACCAGAGAAGACTGAACTTATGGTCCATATATCTTCTATACAAGGACACTTCCTCAACATTGGAAAATTAACCAGCCTGCCTAATACATAGAAATAAAACCAGTCAGGCAAAATGAGGAGGCAGAGGAATACGCTCCAAGTGAAGGAGCGAGATAAAACTCCAGAGGAACTAAGCAAAGTAGAGATACANATCTAGTTATTGTCCTCATTTTAAAGAAAAAACTGAGGCACAGAAAAATTAAGTAAGGTGTCTAAGGTCACACACCTATTAAAGGATAAAGCTGGAATTTGAACCCAGAAAATCTAGTTCCAGAATCTGGATTTTGAGCCACTAGAAATACCACATCCCTTAGTAGGTAGGGGACTGATCTAAGTACATTTTAGGAGAGGCTGTAGAGCAACCAGTAGTCTCATCATTGCTAGTGGAAGTGCAGACTGGTACAACCACAAAGAAACTGTTTGATGACAGTTAATACCTACTAAAGCTGAACACCTGCTTACCCTATGACCCTAGTAATTCCTGGGTTCAGTTGTTCAGTAGCTCAGTCATGTCCGACTCTTTGCTACCCCATGAATCACAGCACGCCAGGCCTCCCTGTTCACCACCATCTCTCGGAGTTCACTCAGACATATTCCAAAACAGTGCATATTTGTGTTGATGAAAGGACATGAATTTGGGTGTTTGCAACAGCACTGAACTGGAAACTACCCAAAGGTCCATCAACAGGAAAGTGGATAAACACATTCTAGTGTATTTATACTGCTGTGCAGCAATGAGAAGAAAAAATGTATCACTACACAGAGTAATAAGGAAGGTTCTCACAAACATAATGCTGACTGAGAAAAGTCAGGAAAAAAGAGCACAGGCTATATATTTCTATTTATATAAAGTACAGAGGCAGGCAAAAGGAATCTCTGCTATTAGGGGCTATGCTATTGGTTACCCGAAGGGGGAGAAGCTGTGTCTGGAAGGANTTCTCAGCATCAGGGTCTTTTCAGATGAGTCAGCTCTTTGCATCAGGTGGCCAAAGTATTGAAGTTTCAGTTTCAACATTAGTCCTTCCAATGAATACCCAGGACTCATCTCCTTTAGATGGACTGGTTGGATCTCTTTGCAGTCCAAGGGACTCTCAAGAGTCTTCTGCAGCACCACAGTTCAAAAGCATCAATTCTTCTGCGCTCAGCTTTCTTTATAGTCCAGCTGTCACATCCATACATGACCACTGGAAAATATCCTTAAGGAGTGTGTGGTCTAGTTGAAAACTAGAGCAGAGAAAAATGTTAGTCATTCTTAGTTAACTGATGTTTTCTGACAGTACAGTTTACTCTGTGTGTGCACGTGCACATGCATATATGAATGCCTTTTGTGAAATGACTCCTTTCCCCATTAAAAAGACTAGAGTAATTGGTTCATAATACAGTTGAGAATACATGGAAATGGTCTAAATGTAGTTTTCCATCATCTTAATGCTTACAGAAAGACTTCTAGTTTGTACTGTCTTTCCCTTTTAGTAATACTAGAAATCACATATTTCATTGCCTTTCAGATGTGGTGGTGCTCGAATATGTTATATTTTCCATGAGACTTTTGGGCGAACCTTAGAATCTGTTGACCCTCTTGGTGGCCTTAACACTATTGACATTTTGACTGCCATTAGAAATGCAACTGTGAGTATGCTTAACTTNAAGCAGAGAGATTCCTAAACAAGATGAATCCAAAGAGAGCTACACCAAGATATATTACAAATAAAATGGCAAAGGTTAAATATAAAGAATCTTTAAATCAGGAAGAAGAAAGCAATTAGTTTCATATAGGGGAACTCTCATAAGATGGTACTTTGCAGGCCAGAAGGACTGGCACACTACAATCAAAGTTATGAACAGAAAACGTCTACAACAAAGAAACTCTCCCCAGCAAGACTACCAATCCTATTTGAAGGAGAGAGTTTTACAGACAGCCTGGTAGCTCAACTTGGTAAAGAATCCACCTGCAATTCAGGAGATCCCTGTTTGATTCCTGGGTCAGGAAGATCCGCTGGAGAAGGAATAGGCTACCCACTCCAGTATTCCTGGGATTCCCTGAAGGCTCAGCTGGTAAAGAATATGCCTGCCACGAGAGAGGCCTGGGTTCAGTCCCTGGGTTGGGAAGATCTCCTGGAGAAAGGAAAGGCTACCCACTCCAGTATTCTGGCCTAGACAATTCCATGGACTGTATAGTCCATGAGGTCACAAAAAGTGACTTTCATTTTCAAAACTTAAAAGAGTTCAGCACTACTAAACTGACTTTACAAGAAATGCTAAAGAAATTTCTCTAAGAAGATAAAAGATCACAACTAGATATTTGAAAATTAACAAATGAATCTCATTGGTAAAACCAAAATTATATTAAAGGTAGTAGATCAATCATTTATAGAATTAGTAGGAAGGTTAAAAGACCAAAGTAGTAAAATCATCTATATTCGTAATAAGTATTTAAGGGATATACAAAACAAAAAGATGAAAAATATACTATCGATATGTGGGATGTAATAAAATACATGGATGTTAGAATGCATTTGATCTTAAGAGATCATCAACTTGAAATAATTATATATGAAGCTCATATATATAATTACAACTCAGAATCTATAAGGAATTCAAATGTAACATGCTCAAGATAATCATTAAGCCTCATAAAAAGCAAAAGAGCAAGAAAAAAGGAACAACAACAAAACCTACAAAAACAACCAGAAAACAATAAAATGGCAATAAATACATACCTATCAATAATTACTTTAAATGTAAATGGATTAAATGCTCCAATCAAAAGATATATTGTGGCTGAATGGATACAAAAAGATCTGTATATATTGTCTACAAAAATTTCACTTATATCTAAATGACTAAAAGAAAGCAGAATTTTATAAATGAAATATATCCAATCATCTACACACCCTCTCAAATTCTAAACAATAAGGCTTCTTGAACTATACTTTTAGAATCAACTTAAGTAAATCTTTGTGTGATTCATCTGAATCATACATTGTCAGTAGTTACAAATTCAGGTAGAAAAAATACATAAAATTATTCACATATAAGAACACTTCATACAAAAGAAATATTAAAAAAAAAAGAAAGCCCAGACAATATTAAAAGGAAATGCTGAACTTTAAAATATTGTTTTGGACTATTATATAAAATACCAAAGTTTCAGAATTGTTTAAGTTCATGCAGTACAAAGCCAAAAAGTGAAAAATTATTAAATGTATAAAATCTAAAACTTTAGAAACATGCTTGAATGCATTTTCTTTGTACAATTCAACTGGATACCACATGCAAAATTTGGCAACTAATTAAAATACAGATTTGCAAGCCTTTTGGCAATTATGTAAATATGAAAAAGTTAAGTGAATCACCAGTTGGAAAATAAAAGGTTATACACATGCCATCAAAGCACAAATCATCAAAAGTTGTGTTTTTACAATTTCACTATAAAATAGTGTGAAAAAAACAATATTTTCTTGGTTTTGTCATTTGGCCTGAAATAAGATGTAAAAGGACAAAAAATAAAATAGCCTGTTTTGTATATGTGAATTATATTTGTAACAAATGCTTTTGTATGACCATGTTATGCTTGATTTTAAACTTAGAAAAATGTGAAGGGATGGAAAAGGTATTCAGTGCATATGGAAGCAAAAGGAATGCTGGGGCAGCTATATTTACATCAGACAAAATAGACTTTAAACACACTGTAAACAAGAGACAAAGACATTGCATAATGAATATGGGATAAATTCAACAAGAGGATATAAAACATGTAAATATATATGGTCCCAACATAGGAGTACACAAAATTAAAAGACACTTGTATCTTGGAAGAAAAGCTATGATGAACCTGACAGCATATTGAGAAGCAGAGACATCAGTTTGCTGGCAACGGTTCATATAGTCCAAGTTAGGGTTTTTCCAGTAGTCATGTACAGATGTGAGAACTGGACCATGAAGGCTGAGCACTGAAGAATTGATGTTTTCGAATAGTGGTGCTGAAGAAGATGCTTGAGAGTCCCTTGGACTGCATGGAGATCAAACCAGTCAATTCTAAAGAAAATCTGCCCTGAATACTCATTGGAAGGACTGATGCTGAAGCTGCAGTACTTTGGCCACCTGAAGCGAAGAGCCAACTTGTTGAGAAAAGACACTGATGCTGGGAAAGATTGAAGGCAAGAGAAGGAGGTAACAGAGGATGAGATGGCTGGATAGTATCACTGACTCAATGGACTTGAGTCTGAGCAAGCTCCAGGAGATGGTGAAGGACCGGGAAGTCTAGTGTGCTGCAGTCCATGGGGGTCACAGTGAGTCAGACACGACTTAGCAACTGAACAACAATTAAGGCAAGGGGAACAAAAGCAAAAATAAACAAATCAGACTACACCAAAACAAAAGGTTTTCTCACAACAGAGGAAAAAGGAATTTTTCTATCAGCAAAATTAAAAGGTAGCCTACTGAAGGGGAGAAGTTACTTGTAAGTGGTATATCTAATAAGGATTAATGTCCAAACTATACAAAGAACTCATAAAACTCAGTTTCAAAAAAAATTCAAAAAATGGGCAGAGAACCTCACTAGACATTTTTTAAAAGACATAGAGATGACCAACCAGACTTACAAAAAGATGCTCAACATCAGTAATCATCAAGGAAATGCATATCAGAACCACTGTGAGATATCACCTCACACCAGTCAGAATGGCTATCATCAAAAAGACAAGGAAAACGAGTGCTGGAAAGGATGTGAAGGAAAGGGAACCCTCGTGCACTGCAGGTGGAAATGGATATTGGTGCAGCTACTGTGGAAAATGGTGTGGAGTTTCCTCAGAAATCTATAAATTTACAATCCACTAATTCTACTTCTAATTCTACTTCTACACTAATGAAAAGATACATGTACTCTTATGTTCACTGCTTTCCTGGTAGCTCAGTCATAAAGAATCTGCCTGCAGTGCAGGAGACCCAGGTTTGATCCTTGGATCTGGAAGATCCCCTGGAGAAGGAAATGGCAACCCACTCCAGAATTCTTGCCTGGAAAATCCCATGGACAGAGGAGCCTGGTGAGCTACAGTCCATGGGGTCACAAGAGTCAGACATGACTTAGTGACCCAACCACCACCATGTTCATTGCAGCATTACTTTCAATAGCCAACATATGGAAGTAACCTAAGTATCCAATGATGGATGAATGGATTAAAAAAAAATGTGGCATATAAATATAATGAAATATTCCTCTGCCATAAAAAAATAATGAAATCTTGCCATCTCTGAGCACATGGATGCACCTATGCTAAGTGAAGTAAGTCATACAGAGAAGGACAATTATGGTACGATTTCACTTACATGTAGAATCCAAAAAACAAATATAAGAAAATAAACAGACTGATAGATACAGAGAACAAGCTGGTGGTCACCAAAAGAGGAAAAGGTGGGGAAATAAGTATAATTGGGGTAGAGATTAAGAGGGATAAACTTCCAGTTCTAAACTTAACATCATGAGGATATAATGTACAGCACAAGGAACATAGTCAATAGTATTGTCATAACTTTGTATGGTAACTAGACGTGGTGATCATTTTGTAATGTATAAAATACCAAACACTACTGGTACATCTAAAACCAAATTTTAAGCCAATTACATGTCAGTTGAAAAAAAAAAAAAGACTATATAAAATACTAGATGTCAGGAGACTTCTGGAATCACATTTCTACTTGCTATTTGGGTGATCATCAGAGATTGTGGCAGTCATGAAAATGCGCTGGTCAGATCTCCAGCTATAAGCAAGATAATTGATTAATGCTCCCATCTCCTGCTCCGCTGGACCCACCACTGCATTTACTTTGAGGCCATCCTTCCTGTGGGTTGCTCTCAGCCAAAGACAGAGCATGGTGTTGTAGTTCAAGGGTCTCTCTACCCAAGCCTTCCTCCTTCATTCTCTTGCCATAAGGGACAAACCTGTGTTGCATTCTGAAGGCTTGCCTCACTTTTGCTGCATCCTGTGCCATCACATCTCATAAATTCTAATCCTATCTTGGCGTCTTCTTGGTGAACCACTTAATCTCTTTTGGCTTCAGTTTCCTCATTTGTAGTTTGAACATAATGGCACCTTTCCTGCTTATCTCACTGGGTTATTGTCAGGACTAAACTTTAGAATGTGTAATAAAAGCACTTGCAGTTATATATTGCTATAAATGATTGTAGACGACTTCCCATCACTTTTTTTCTGTACAAGAGACTTTGTTCCCACAGTCAGTTTCCTTTTGCTTTTTCACAGTTTGGGGAAAAAAATGTTGGTCCTAGTTATCATATGAAAGTCCAGTCTCAAGTCATCTGTTTCTATACCTCGAAATAGTGATGTATTAAAACCAACCTTGCCATATTCTGGGATTCTATTCATGAGAGAGAAAAATTGACCATAAGACAGGTATATCTTGGAACCCATCTAAGGGGAGTAGCTACTGAGATTTCAAAATGACCCAGTTATTAATAAACCTCCCTGGAAGTTATACTCACAGTAGAAAACCCAGCAATGGAGCAATTCTGAATATTATAATAACTCAGTGGAATGACATAATATGTGTATTTATTTTAGAAAGAACATGTAAGTAGTGGGGGGAAGAAGAAACATCATATTATACGCCAAATGATTTTGTTATGTGTATAAATTCCACAAATTAATCCATTTTAGAAATTAACCTGTTTTCTGGGCTTCTTTCAGGACCTAACTGAGGAAAGAAGCAGAGAGGCTAATGTTGGCGTTGAGAAAATAAAGTTAATTTAGTTCTCATGGTTTCCTGTTTCACTGTACAACCTGAGTGAAATGGCTCTTTTATATACATATATGGCAGCCTAGGCAGCATATTAAAAAGCAGAGACATTACTTTGCCAACAAAGGTCCATCTAGTCAAAGCTATGGTTTTTCCAGTACTCATGTATGGATGTAAGAGTGGGACTATAAAGAAAGCTAAGAGTCAAAGAATTGATGCTTTTGAACTGTGGTGTTGGACAAGACTCTTGAGAGTCTCTTGGACTGCAAGGAGATCCGACCAGTCCATCCTAAAGGAAATCAGTCCTGAATATTCATTGGAAGGACTGATGCTGAAGCTGAAACTCCAATACTTTGGCAACCTGATGCAAAGAAGTGATTCATTAGAAAAGCCCCTGATTCTGGAAAAGATTGAAGGCAGGAGGAGAAGGGGATGACAGAGGATGAAATGGTTGGTTGGCATCACCGACTCAATGGACGTGAGTTTGAGTAAACTCTGGGAGCTGGTGATGGACAGGGAGGCCTGTTGTGCTGCAGTCCATGGAGTTGCAAAGAGTCAGACACAACTGAGCGACTGAACTGAACTGATGGCAGCGTATGAAACAGGATCAGAGGCAAAACATCTTTGTCTATTCCGAGTCCTGTTCTTAATTTTATGTGCTACATGGGGTGGATCACTTAATTGCTCATTTGAGATTTCTTTCTAGCTGAGAATATATATCTTATTTTCTCAGTAAGTGGTAGCTATTTTCCATCATCCACAGAGCAATGGTGTTTTGCAGGAAAACCTAATTTTTTCCCTCCGGTGTGTCTTTACATAAGCAACTTCACTTCTGATACGTCTGGTCATCAAATGTGTGGATTTTTTTCCCCTATACCAAGCAATTCTGAGACAAACTGGGTGTCTTACCATGTAACTCAATTCTGATACCGTTCACTTTACCGATGGCATTGGATCCCACACGTTAAGGGCTCAGACCCACCTCACTCCCTGCACTTCAGATGCCAACCGTAAGTCCAGGTTGTCACCTGGGCTTCTGGCTGAAACTGGCTATCAGTCTAAGGTTCCTATGATTCTTGTTAGATTCGATTAACTTGCTAGAGGGGCTCACAGAACTCAGGGAAACATGTTTGCACTTTATTAAAAGGTATGTTAAANCCAGGTTGTCACCTGGGCTTCTGGCTGAAACTGGCTATCAGTCTAAGGTTCCTATGATTCTTGTTAGATTCGATTAACTTGCTAGAGGGGCTCACAGAACTCAGGGAAACATGTTTGCACTTTATTAAAAGGTATGTTAAAGGACACAGAAGACAAGTAAGATGAGGTCTGGAGAGTCCTAAATACAGGAGCTCCTGCCTCCATGGAGTTGAGATGCATTAACTTCCAGTATATAGATGTGTTCACCTACTTGGGAACTCACCATACTATTGGGATTTTATGGAAGTTTCCTCATGTGGGCATGATCAATTACTAACTTCATTTCCACCCCCTCTTCCCCTTCTGAAGCATAAGGGGTAGGGCTGAAAATTTCAAGTTTCGAATCCTGACTCGGCCTTTCTGGTGAGCTGCTCCCATCCAGGAGCCATCTAGGAACCCACCCAGGGACCTCCCCAAGAGAACAAAGGATGCTCCTAGTGCTGTTGTTTAGCCACTTAGTCGTGTCCGACTCTTTGCGACCCCATGGACTGTAGCCTTCCAGGCTCCTCTGTCCATGGGATTTCCCAGGCAAGAATACTTCAGTGGGTTGCCATTTCCTTTTCCAGGGGATCTTCCCAACCCAGGGATCAAACTCGCATCCCTTGCATTGGCAGACGGATTCTTTAACTCTGAGCCACCGGGCAAGCCTCCTAGAGCTATTACCACTGAGGAATTTACCTTCCCTCTAGGAAGAGTTCTAAGCCCTGTGTCAGGGACAGGGTCAAAGACCAAATACTAGAACAAGGTGTGTTCTTCTCACTTCAGGAATTGTAGGAGCTATGTGCTGGCCACAGGGACAGAGATCAATACATGTATTTTCTATTATCTCACAAGTTCATCATTATAGTGGTGAAAAGAGTTTTTTAAGTATTTATTTATTTCATTGCAATGTGTGGGCTTTCTCTAGTTGCGGTGAATGTGGGCCACTCTGCTTTGTGGTACACGGGCTTCTCATTGTGATGGCTTCTTCTACTGTGGAAAACAGGCTCTAGGACACATGGGTTTCAGTACTTGTGGCTCCCGGGCTCTAGAGCAGGGGCTGTAGCTGTGATGCATAGGCTTTGTTGCTCTGTGGCATATGCGCTCTTCCTGGACTGGGGATTGAAACTCTGTCTCCTGCACTGGCAGGCAGATTCTTAACCACTGGGCCACCAGGGAAGCCCCAGGACAGAGATTTTAATCTTGACACTCAGCCATCCTTCATACTCAGCCTACTGTTTGGATTCTTCCGGTAGAAGACTACAGAGACCCACTGTTATTTTAGGGGTGCAGCAGCTAACCACAGTGGGAAGAATATGGCCCTGCAGTTGGATGTGCTCTAAACCAAATCCAGGTTTTCACATTTTCTAAGAATTGGGCTGGTTGCTTGAACTGTTCAAGCCTTCGGATAATATTATCTCTTCTTCCAGTTTGATGTGAAGACTGAATAAGGTAATTCTGCAAAGACACTTAGCAATACATAATTTTTCACCCATCTTCATTTAAGCAGTCCTTTTCTGGATGCTTTTGAGTGATGTTGTACTATATTGCATTGAAAGAGCTCTCAGTGGTTATCTGTAGACTTAATATACATATCTCTAAGGAGTGGAATAATGTGGTGTCAGGTAACATTTCCAGCTGTTTGATGTTATACAACTGGTATAACATTTTTTTTAAGATACTGGCTTTATCACCTGAGGCAACTTGCTTAATGTCTCTGGTTCTTCGTTAATAAAATATAGATCTTGGTAATACCTATTTTATAAAGGTTTTGCAGAGTGAAATGACATGATACACAGGAAATGCTTAATAAAATACAAGATACAAAGTCAACACTTAACTTTTAATAAAAATATAATGTGGCAAAGGGTGAAGTTTCTCATTAAGCTTAGAAATTAAATATAGTCAGTAGATACTCATCAAATTGAAAATTAGAATAAAACAATGAAATTAAGTAGTTGTTCTGACTGAAAGATAAAGCGTGGAATGGGGAGATTGGTTGAAATGGAAGTGATAGTTTCCTTATTACAAAATAAGTGATATGAGTAAATTTATCCTAAGTGAAATCTTAGTCAACAGTTGACTCCAAAATTTACACCTACTAGATATCTTCCTTCAGCACTGGATTCCTGTATCCAGTTGTTTACTTGACAAATCTAATGGAAATCTAACAGGCGTTTCAAGTAATATAGCCACACCCCAGATCCTGATTTGTCTCTTAAGCCTTTACTCACCATGGGCTTTCACGTCTCATTAAGAAAAGCTATCACCTATATGTTGTTTTTATTCATATGCTTTGTTGACTGTCTATCTCCTTTCATTAGATTGGCTCTTCAAGAGGACAGGAATTCTCTTTTGCTTACCTCTGTAATATCAGTTCCTAGAACTTTTCCAACTCATAGGAACTTTCTAGGAATGTTTGTAAAATGAATAGGGGAATCCAGAACGTACTTCATTTGCTTAGAGCAATGTGGTTTTTTCTAATTCTTGCCATAGCAATGTCAGGACACAAAGCCATGAGGCTGACCAAAATATTAAAATGTGGAGCTCTGAGAAGAGGGGGAGAGCAATGGGGGTTGTTTGACCTAATGTCTGTGAAATAGCATGGTTATCAGATGTTTAGTGTTCTAACTCTGGTGGACAAAATGTGAAGAATAGTTTTAAATAACAAGATGGGAATCCCTTTCAGGCATGTAGGTGGGCAGCATGAAGTGTCTAAACACTGGAGTCACTGACAGTTTCTTCCCGCCAGCTCTAGAAGGCAGGCTACACTTTCAGTTCTCTTGATAGGATGTTGGCAGGGTCCTGCCTGGAGATGTGGTTATGTACTTGAATGCCACATGAGCTCGCAAGCCTAAGGCTCCCTGCCCTGCGAGTCTGTGAATTAACACATTGCTTTGAACAAACTCGTTTGATAGTTTGTGAAAGAAAACAGACTTAAAGAGCAGTTTGGTGAAATCTGAAGGCATGTGAAAGACCCATTTTTTAATAGAGAACTCAGAAAAATCTCTAGAGTAGAAGAACAGTTATATTCACAAACAGTTTCCCAAATATGATCTAAAGAGTGACCTGTTCTTTTCAAAATCTACCAGTTTAACCACTTTGCCATCTAAGTCTAAACATGTGCAAGTGATTTAAAGGAGCAATGACTGGAAGTAAAACATGGCTTCTAGAGGAAATTGATATTTTTGCCATAATCATGGCATTTATAGTGACATAGATTTAGACATGTATTTAACTTCGCTGAATATGGATGCTGCCAAGATGTGAATCAGCTAAGCTCTCAGACAGATAATGTGAGTTAGAAACATCCAAGGATGGGTTGTTCCCTGATTTTAAAAAGCATTATAATTTCTCCTAGATTGGGCTTGTTGCTTAACCTGCTTGCCCTTGTATGTGTTCAGAGGAGATTCCCCTCCTGAATGATAGAGGGTGTGGGGGATTGTCGTGATAGTTTTCTTCTCTGTGTTCCAGCTTAAGGGCAGTTTTTAAGGGCACCTGAATCAGTCTTGTCCATAGGAACTCATGCCCCTAAGGGTCATACTGCATCTCTAAATTAAAATGTCTTTGAGTAATCAGATCCAAGAATATTCTAAAAAAGGTCTCCCATCTAAATTCTAATTTGGTTTGCTGCTGTAGACACCAGCTTTGGGTGAGCCAGCTCAGCATGTGTCCCTACTATTTAATGTCAGCCCGTGACTATTCTTAGCCTTGACACCTCCAAACAGTTTACCAGGATGAACAGATTTCTCCAACCCATCACATTTTCTATCCATTGAGCTGCAGATGGAAGAGGATAAAAAGGATACATATATGAAAGGGGACTGGTACACGTTTCCCCACCCTCATGAGCTAATCTCAGCAACCCGGCTAGTGTCAGTTGCAAGTGAAAATAGGGTTTATTTTTTTATTTTTTTCCTCCTCTGCTAGATTCTGGGAAAGTGAAACATAGGGATGACAATAATGTGTCTCTGCCAGTTTGGGGTACTTTAGCTTTCCAAGTTGGCAGATATTATACT
Source organism: Neotragus pygmaeus (assembly GCA_006410875.1). NCBI lineage: Eukaryota > Metazoa > Chordata > Mammalia > Artiodactyla > Bovidae > Neotragus > Neotragus pygmaeus. Next base: position 510,717 of record SJYV01022214.1, on the reverse strand, counting down.
TAACAAGAAAGACTTTCTAGCTAAAGAGGAAGGACAGCTATAAAGAGATTGAAGTAAACGAACATTTACTTTTTTGGAAGGCAGGAAAATCCATTTTTAAATAGGAGCTAATTGACGATATTGAATGTGAAGAAATTACCGGCATATTTTCTGAAGTACATTCTAAGAAACACAACTGCCCAGACAGAATCTCAGCGAAAGAAGAATAGAAAACTGGGTAGTTGGCTTTTCCATTTCTGTCACTAATAATTGTTCAAACTCTGAAAAATTACTTCACAGAGTTTTGTTTTGTTTCTTTTCTGAGATGAAAGAGTGGGGATAGTTTCTTGTCAAGTAGAGAAACATAGAAATATCAGGAAAATATCCCAGACAGTACTTAAGGTAGGGGTCATCATGGGAGGATTAACTCTCTCTACACCACGTGGCTTTCCCAGCTCCTTCGTTCTTTCAGAATTAGAACTTCAGCTCATCATCAAGCAGGAAAACATGGAGACAGGGATGAAACCAGGGGTGTAAGATCAGGCTTGAGAGAATAGGGGTTTAACTTATGTTTTTACTAGGAAGAATTAAGAGGAAAGTAAGTTGGAGCAAGATTTTTAAAGAGAGAAAGAAAAAAAAAAGGAAAAATGGAGAAAAGAACCTGAGTCAAGATAAAGAAGATACGGAAGTAATTTCTAGAAAGATTTTCACCTTTGGAAGACAGTTAGCCATCCACCCACCCCCCAGCCCAGAAAAATATTGGCAAGCCATCTCATTTCAAGAGCTGCTCACAAGTCAGAAAATAGCAAGCTCTGTCTATTACTTGAGAGAGAGCTTACCCCAAGGCATGCTGGGGTGAGATTTTTTCCCTTTTCAAAGTTTTCGATGCCATTAATATTTTATTTTTTTATTCTACTTGAATCATTCCTGAATCTGTGTAGCATTAGCACTTTTCCATAAAAATCACAGCTCGGACAATGAAAGAACTAGTCCAAGATCAGATTCAGAGAGTCAGCAGTAGAACCAGGGCTACTAACATGTGTGATACCATTGCCACGATGGACTGAGGTCTTTCTCCGGCAACTCTATGTGAAGTGTGTGCCC
>SJYV01022214.1:415443-509566 GCA_006410875.1 Neotragus pygmaeus | reverse complement strand
CATAGGGATGACAATAATGTGTCTCTGCCAGTTTGGGGTACTTTAGCTTTCCAAGTTGGCAGATATTATACTTAACAAGAAAGACTTTCTAGCTAAAGAGGAAGGACAGCTATAAAGAGATTGAAGTAAACGAACATTTACTTTTTTGGAAGGCAGGAAAATCCATTTTTAAATAGGAGCTAATTGACGATATTGAATGTGAAGAAATTACCGGCATATTTTCTGAAGTACATTCTAAGAAACACAACTGCCCAGACAGAATCTCAGCGAAAGAAGAATAGAAAATTGGGTAGTTGGCTTTTCCATTTCTGTCACTAATAATTGTTCAAACTCTGAAAAATTACTTCACAGAGTTTTGTTTTGTTTCTTTTCTGAGATGAAAGAGCGGGGATAGTTTCTTGTCAAGTAGAGAAACATAGAAATATCAGGAAAATATCCCAGACAGTACTTAAGGTAGGGGTCATCATGGGAGGATTTAACTCTCTCTACACCACGTGGCTTTCCCAGCTCCTTCGTTCTTTCAGAATTAGAACTTCAGCTCATCATCAAGCAGGAAAACATGGAGACAGGGATGAAACCAGGGGTGCAAGATAAGGCTTGAGAGAATAGGGGTTTAACTTATGTTTTTACTAGGAAGAATTAAGAGGAAAGTAAGTTGGAGCAAGATTTTTAAAGAGAGAAAGAAAAAAAAAAGGAAAAATGGAGAAAAGAACCTGAGTCAAGATAAAGAAGATACGGAAGTAATTTCTAGAAAGATTTTCACCTTTGGAGGACAGTTAGCCATCCACCCACCCCCCAGCCCAGAAAAATATTGGCAAGCCATCTCATTTCAAGAGCTGCTCACAAGTCAGAAAATAGCAAGCTCTGTCTATTACTTGAGAGAGAGCTTACCCCAAGGCATGCTGGGGTGAGATTTTTTCCCTTTTCAAAGTTTTCGATGCCATTAATATTTTATTTTTTTATTCTACTTGAATCATTCCTGAATCTGTGTAGCATTAGCACTTTTCCATAAAAATCACAGCTCGGACAATGAAAGAACTAGTCCAAGATCAGATTCAGAGAGTCAGCAGTAGAACCAGGGCTACTAACATGTGTGATACCATTGCCACGATGGACTGAGGTCTTTCTCCGGCAACTCTATGTGAAGTGTGTGCCCAAGCTTTTGCCAGGCCCCTCTGTACTCTCTGATGCCAGGTTCCCAGTGATTATGAATAAGGAATTATGAGAAGATGTCAGCAAGACATCTTCACGTTTGCATACTTACGCATGACTTGGTGTTCTATCCAGTCTTTGAGCTTTCAGATCATTCAAGGTTGATGCCTAAGATATGACAGGAAATTTTAGAATGAATTGTTCTTTTTTATTGAGGTTTAGTTGATGTACAATATTATGTTACAGGTATACAATATTATATGTTACAGGTGTACAATATAGTGATTCACAGTATCTAAAGTTTATATTCCATTTATGGCTATGAAGCACTGATTATATTTTATAATTGCTAATTCTTAATAGAAAAAAATTCAGCTAATTGGTTGATAATGCTAGGAAATTAATCATGTGAAAATAGGGGGAATCAAATTTCTAGGAAATACCAATACAAATTAATGTAGTTTACCCAATTTTCATGTGCCTGTGCAAGTGAAGTTACATTGGAAAGGTAAAAGATAGTAGCAATTTTATAAGAAATAGATGTTTTTCTATTCAAAGTCAGAAATTGCATATAGTTCCTCATGTATTGGAAGAAGTATAACTGTCTTTTTATGTGGGAAAAACATGTTATTTCACTCACACCAAGTTGAATATTTTACTAACACAGCCTTACAATCAGTTTTTATAACATTTGGACCATGTTGCTTTTGTAAAATGTCACTACTAGTTATATGCAGATCTCATACACTGAAAACTGAATTCTCTTTAAGTGCCCAAAAGTTTCAGAAGCTTTGAGTATCTTGGGTTTTCTTGCCTATACACACTTTTTAAAGGTTCACTTTCCACGTGTCACCCAAACTAGGCAAATAGGAAAGTGAAATTTAAAACACAAAAAAATCATGTTGGTGTTCGACAGAAAACAACAAACTTTTGTAAAGCAATTATCCTTCAATTTAAAAAATTAATTTAAAAATATTTTTCACATTGGCCCTCATTAAGTGACTAATCTGTGATGCTGCCTGATTAATAAAAACATAAGTTTCTTTAAAAATTAGCCCAGGTAGCACTGACAGGCAGAAGAAAAGGGGGAAAGCCATGTAATAGGAAACCTTAATTTTTTGTTGACTACTTTAACCTCTTCTTTTTAGGTTCAGCTTATCCTATAAGGTGTTTTCTATACAAAAGTATTGCACTTTAGGGAGCCAGAGATTTTCTCTATGATATTGTAAAACTTTAGTACCTTGGAAGTTTTTCTAGTTTAGAATTGGTGATCATTCTAATGAAAGTGGTGATAACTCATAAAATTCTCTCATAAAAGTAACTATAGAAAAGATTGTAAAGTGGATGCTGGAATTCTTAAATCCAAACAGATAAAAAGGAGAAAAATACTGAAAGAGAAGTGAAATTGGTTGTGTTTCTGTGGTGGAATTATATATAATTTCCCTTTATTTTTGCCACTTTTATATAATGTGTTTGTATTATTTTATGATGAAAACACATTGAGAAAAACAAAATGGGCTGAACTTTGGGGTATTTTAAAGTATTTCTGGACTGTTGAGTTGCTTGCAGACAATTGAAATATATGTTGAAAACTGTTCTATTACCACAGTTTTTCTTACTCTATCTCATATGGCTGAAAATATTACAATAATTTTTCTCAAAATGAATAATATACACTCACCTTTTCCCCAGCAGGTATTGGTTTTAGAAGAACTCTTTATAGATCTAATCACACATGAAATATGTTTTGAAACCATGTTAGTGTCTTAGCCAAAACGGAATACATTGTAAGGATGTAGACATCAGTGTTTTAACTATGTGTTATCTTGGACATCTTTCTTTTCATATTTTTTAAAAACTTTGCTTTTAATTGGAAGATAATTGCTTTACAATATTTTGCTGGTTTCTGCCATTTATCAACATGAATCAGCCATAAGGTATATACATGGCCCCTCACTCCCATTCCATCCCATCCCTCTGGTTTGTCACAGAGCACCAGACTTGAGCGCCCTGTGAAGTGAAAGTTGCTCAGTGGTATCTGACTCTTTGCAACGCTGTGGACTGTAGCCTGCCAGGCTTCTCTGTCCATGGGATTCTCTAGGCAAGGATATTGGAGTGAGTAGCCTATCCTCCTCCAGGGGATCTTCCCAACCCAGGTATCGAACCCTGGTCTCCCAAATTGCAGGCGGATACTTTCCCGTCTGAGCCACCAGGGAACTCTGCCTCATACGGTGCATTTCCACGGCTATCTAATTTTACATATGATAATGTATATGTTTTAATGCTACTCTCTTAAGCACGAGTTCTTGTAAGTCACAGTGGAGATTGGGGATCATTTAAAATGCATGGGAGCAGATGTTGCTCAAGAAATAGACAGTTCAGGACAGTGCAGTGACCTAGCCCATAATCTGTTGGTGTGTTTTGTGACTTTGTTATATCATCATACTTTCAACCCTCATTTTTTTAACTTCTATCATTTTTCATGTGTGTATTCTTAAAACAGGAAATATTCATAGAGGTTTGAGTTACCTCAAATGTCACTTGGTAGAAAGCTATATTTAGTTGAATCATTAACTAGCTAACTTACTAAAGAGACTTGCTTATATATGAAGGGGATTTTTGTCTTTGAGAATATTGTATATTTTTGTGTAGTCAAACCTATCAATATTTTATCACTAAATGTCTGATGTCATTGTTAGATAGGCCTCCTTTATGTCACAATTATGAGACTAATAACCTATATTTTCTTTTAATACTTTACATATTTCATAATTAGAATCCATCTGGAATTCCTTTTAAAATATTTTATAATACAGGAATTCAAGTTTGTTTCCCAAATAATTATCTAATTGTCTTTTCCCTACTGTGTGAATAACATGTCTTTTCTAAACTGATTCTTGACCTTGTATTTTATGCATTTTCATATTTTCATGATTACCTTCCATTGGTCTATTTATCTGTATTTATAGGTCCTTTCTTAATGTGGTTTTAATCTAGCACTATCATTACAATAGATGAGTGAATCAGATTGTCATCTGGAAAACCCAGGCTTATCTGGAAAGGAAAACACCAATACAGTATACTAACGCATATATATGGAATTTAGAAAGATGGTAACGATAACCCTGTATGTGAGACAGCAAAAGAGACACAGATGTATAGAACAGTCTTTTGGACTCTGTGGGAGAGGGAGAGGGTGGGGTGATTTGGGAGAATGGCATTGAAACATGTATATTATCATATGTGAAATGGATCACCAGTCCAGGTTTGATGCATGGTACAGAATGCTTGAGACTGGTGCACTGGGATGACCCAGAGGGATTGGATGGGGAGGGAGGTGGGAGGGGTGTTCAGGATGGGGAACACATGTACACCCGTGGCGGATTCATGTCAATGTATGGCAAAACCAACACAATATTGTAAAGTAATTAGCCTCCAATTAAAGTAAATAAATTTATATATATTTTTAAAAGCATCAAGAAAAAAAGAAAATCCAAACCTAAATTTAAAAAATTACCCCAAATAGCTTTGTTATTGAGATTAGTTGGATATTTACTTCATCTCTTGATTTTTTTCTTTGATTTTGAATAGTACTTGTTCTTCTAAAACTGGTTTATGTGAGAAAGATGTTTGTTTCTGATGCATGTCTCAACTGGCATGCATAAGCTTTGGGTCACAATGATTTTTCCCTTGGCTGTGCTTTGGGTGAAGGATGAACTTGTCATGGAGTGTCACTGGTGGCTCTATTTACCTATCGTTTTGAAGTACTGGTTCTGCAAATTTAGAAGCTGAAGAACTGTCAAGCTATATGCAGAGGCTGTAAGAGAACTAAAGTTTATGATCTTGATTTTTAGTTTCGTAGGTATTTCTGAGATTTATTTCAAGAAAGGTATAAAAAGATAACACCATATAACCCTTTAGATATGGCTTTACTGTCAAGAGTCAGAATATGTGTAATGCGTGAACATCTATATAGCCTGAATTAGTAAATGGAAATGATCATTCGATTGTTTCATATTTTAGATGTTATGAACCAAAGTTATTTATTCCTTGATTCTTCCCTGGATGGAAAGAGTGATACTTTCTTTTGTACAGTGTTTCTTCTTGTGACCCTGAAGGTGTTTCACATTCTCTAATGAATTTGGAACATGATTACCTCTGGTGTAAATCTCAGCACTGCCAGCTTAATTCCAGGACCGCTCCTCCTTGCTGGGGTTGCTGAATAGGTGCTCTTACACAGATCTCATGGAGAAGGCAATGGCACCCTACTCCAGTACTCTTGCCTGGAAAATCCCATGGACGGAGGAGCCTGGNCTTAATTCCAGGACCGCTCCTCCTTGCTGGGGTTGCTGAATAGGTGCTCTTACACAGATCTCATGGAGAAGGCAATGGCACCCTACTCCAGTACTCTTGCCTGGAAAATCCCATGGACGGAGGAGCCTGGTAGGCTGCAGTCCATGGGGTCGCTAAGAGTCGGATGCAACTGAGCGGCTTCACTTTCCCTTTTCATTTTCATGTGTTGGAGAAGGATATGGCAACCCACTCTAGTATTCTTGCCTGGAGAATCCGAGGGATGGTGGAGCCTGATGGGCTGCCGTCTCTGGGGTCGCATAGAGTCGGACACAACTGAAGTGACTTAGCAGTAGCAGCAGCACACAGAGCTTATTCTCAGTGTTGCTGAGGAAAAGGGCTTTGCAGTAAATGCTAGATTTATTTTATGAGAGATTTTCTGGGAGGAGAAATGCTTTTGATTTTATTAAAGGAAGTTAAGCTGGACTGTGATGGCCACACAAAGATGTCTTAGCAAATGTTCTAAGTGTGTAAAAGAGTGAATTAGAGCTTTTCTCCAAACACTTAACTCCATATGTGTGGGTAAAAGGGCAAAGTTTAAAAGAGATAGTGTTGCTAATATAGAAAAATTTGGTGGATTCAGTGCTAGGGACTGGAAAATAATTCCCCAAGTTCTTATTCTCTGTTTCTCTGTCTCTCCTCCTCTGTGTCTGTGTGTGTAAATATATATAAAATATACACATATAAAGTAATGTACTATTCCCAGAATAAAAAATACAGAAAAGTTTTAACAAGAAAATATATACTTTGCAGACACAATCATGTTCACGTTTTTGGTATTTGCTTCCAATTTTTCACTTTATTACATATGTCTATGCACATACAGAAAAATACACACACATATATTTTTTTTATTTTTACTTACAATATAAAAATTTCCCTATGTTAACCAGGACGCATGATGTCCTATGCTTAGTCACTCAGTCATGTCTGACTCTTTGAGACTGTAGCCTGCCAGGCTCCTCTGTCCATGGAGATTCTCCAGGCAAGAATACTGGAGTGGGTTGCCAGGCCCTCTCCAGGGGATCTTCCCAACCCACAGATTGAACCCGGGTCTCCTGCATTGCAGGCAGATTCTTCACCATCTGAGCCACCAGGAAGCCTAGGACTCCTAATAGCTATATACTCTTCCATTCTATGGCTACACTTTATAAACGTTCAGTATTTCTAATATTTTTAAGCAGATTTTTTAAATCTTCAGATATAAATCTTTGATTATGATATTGCAAGGTAAATCTTTAGTAACTGTTAGAAGGGCCCAGTGGTTACTATGAAAGACTAAAGAGAAAAGCAAACCAAAACAAAGTGCTAAGAATTCAAAACTACAAAAACACTGTAGACAAATTTCAGCATTTCCAGAAAAGAGAAACAAATTGTTATTTTTGTACTGTTTATATTAGACACGAATAAATTAGGCATTCATGTTGTAATCTCTATGGTATTCCTAACTGATTGGAGATATAAAAATATTTACAATAGACTAGTAGCTGCAGGGCAAAAGTTATCACTAAAGAAATACTTCATTAATACCAAGATAGAAGAAAAGAAAAAAAAATGGAAAAGACAACTAAACTAACAGCACAGAAAGTGAGATGGTAAATTCAAACAAAAATATATTAACAATAATTACACTAAAGGTAAAAAATATTTAATTTAAAACCAAAACTTGACAGCTCAAATTAAAAAAAGAATATGCTGCTTACAAGAGCTATTTAAAGAATAAGGATCAATAAATGTAATAAAGACATATCATAAAACACAAAAACTTCAGTTATCAGAGTATATTTCAAATATGAAGCAAGTAGAAATAAAGAGGGATGTACCATAGTAACAGTGTCTACCAAAGATGAAACAAACCATAAATATGTATTCAGCTATTAACACAGTCTCAAATATAAAAAATAAAATCTGACAGAATATAAAGTAAAATAGATAACTCCATAGTCATAGAGATTTGTCTTTGCACACACAATGGAATACACAGACAAAACTCAAGAAGAATGAGTAAGATTTGAAAAACATGATAAAGTTGATTTTATTGTATATATATTTACTGTAATCTACATATTTGTGTGGGCTTCCCTGGTAGCTCAACTGGTAAAGAATCTGCCTGCAATGCAGGAAACCCCAGTTCAATTCCTGGGTCAGGAAGATCCCTGGAGAAGGGGTGGGCTATGCAATTCAGTATTCATGGGCTTCCGTGGTGGCTCAGATGGTAAAGAATCTGCCTGCCTGCATTGGGAAGATCCCCTGGAGGAGGGCATGGCAACCCATTTCAATATTCTTGCCTGGAGAATCCCCATGGATAAAAGAGCTTGTTGGGCTACAGTCCACAGGGTCACAGTCGAACAGGANTCAGAATGGCTGCTATCAAAAAGTCTACAAACAATAAATGCTGGAGAAGGTGCAGAGAAAAGGGAACCCTAGTACACTGTTGGTTGGAATGACTAGTATAGCCACTATGGAGAACAGAGTGGAGATTGCTTAAAAAAACAAAACAAACAAACAAAAAAAAGAAAACTGGAAATAGAAATGCCATAAAACACAGAAAAGGTCAGAAAGAGACATTAAGTACACAGTAGTGTCTACCATCACATCAGAAAAAATAAAACACCTAGGAATGAACCTACCTAAGGAGGTAAAAGACATATATTCAGAAAACTATAAGATACTGATAAAAGATGACACGAACTGATGGAGAGATATACAATGTTCTTGGATTGGGTAACTCAATAGTATAAAAATGCCTATACTACACAAAACAATCTAAAGATACAATAAAATATCTAACAAATTGCCAAATTTGTTAGATAGAACCAAAAATTGACAATTCTATGGAAAAACCTACAAACCAAGAACAAAATAGCCAAAGTAATCTTAAGAAAACAAATAATCTGGAGGNAATAGTATAAAAATGCCTATACTACACAAAACAATCTAAAGATACAATAAAATATCTAACAAATTGCCAAATTTGTTAGATAGAACCAAAAATTGACAATTCTATGGAAAAACCTACAAACCAAGAACAAAATAGCCAAAGTAATCTTAAGAAAACAAATAATCTGGAGGAATCAAGCTCCATGACTTCATACTATAGTACCAAGCTACAATAGTCAAACCAGTACAGTACTAGAACCAACAGAGGAAGAGAAACATAGAACAATGGAACAGGATAGAAATTCCAGAGATAAACTTATACATCTATGGTCAACAAGTCTATGTAAAGGAAGGCAACAATATAAAAGGGGAAAAAAAAAGTCTGTTTAACAAACAATACTGGGGAAATTGAACAGCTACATGTAAAATAACAGAACACTCCCAAACACCATAAACAAATATAAATTAATGTAGATTAAAGACCTAAATATAAGGCCAGATACAATAAAACTCTTAAAGGAAAACATAGGCCAAACACTTTCTGACATAAATCTCTGCAAGACATTATTGGACCCATTTCTTAATTAAAATAAAAACAAAACAAAAGGACCTAATTAAACTTAAAAGTGTTTGCACGGCAAAGGAAACAATACACAAAACAAAAGACAATGCATAGANTAAAAGAGCTTGTTGGGCTACAGTCCACAGGGTCACAGTCGAACAGGATTGAGTGACAGCACAACACAGCAGCACATGTGTGTGTGTGCATGCCCGGTGTCTGAACAAATAATCTCACAAAAGTCAGTAAACATAAACTATAGAAATGATAAGTAATAAAGTATATACAGTTGTATATATAAAATACTGCTCAATTAACTATAGAATATATAGTTTTTTATAGCATTATTGAACATTTTTAATAGCTCATATATGTGGCAATGAAACGAGTCTTAAAGGCTTGGAATTACAGAATATGGTCTTTGCTCATAGAAGAATTAATGTGGCAATAACAACTAAAAGATAACTGAAAATTCCCAAGTGTTTGGAACAAAAATAGAAAATTCTTACATGCTTGAAAGTTAAATATATTCCTAAACAAATCATGGCTCAAAGAAGAAATCACAAGGAAAATTTAAGTACTATTTTGAACAAGTGATAAAATATTTCAGATCAATATTTGTGGATGTATCTATATGAGTATTTATAGAAAAACATATAGCTTTCAATATATATATTAAAAAGAAGAAATGTTGAGAATTAATTATCTAACTTAGCTTTTAAGACACAAACAAAACCAAAGAAACTGTAAGGCAAGAAATTGTAAAAATTAAATCAGGACTCAACTAAATAGAAAGCATAAGTTAAATAAAATCTTAAATTCCCTCAATAAATCATTACAGAGATTAATAAAATTGGTAAGCCCTTAGCAAGACTGCTCACAAAAAAAATAAACACAAAGAGTGGCACCACTTCAGATCACATAAAAATAAATCCTACAACTTCTGTGAGTGAGTAAATTCGCTCAAAGAAGTATCAAGACTTACAAAAGGACAATCTGAATTGTATAATGTCTGATTAAATAAAAATATTTTATTTGTAACTTAACACATTTGCTTAAGGAGATCTTTAGATCCAGATGACTGCTGATTTAGTTCTTCCAAACATTACAGGAAAAATATAGACCATTATCTTCCATGAATGTAGAAATAGCCTAGATCAAATAGTACAAAATATTACAAAAGTCCAGAGATACATGTAAAGGGGACAACATCGTGACAACTGGGGTTTATCCACGAATGCAAGTTTGGTTTAACATGCAAAAATTAACCAATGTAATTCACCCCATTAACAGAATAAAGGGGGGAAAATGTCATCTCAATAGAGCCCCAAAAGCATCTGCTAAAGTTTAGTATCTGTTCATGGTAAAACTCTAAACAAACTAGGAATAGAAGGGAATTATCTAATGAAGAGTGTCTATTAAGAAGAAATTTCTGATAGCTAACATCACACTCAGTGTAAAACATTGAGCCCTTTCCCCTCTGAGGTTACTAACAAGGTAAAGATGTCTCCTATGATCCTTTTTATTCAATATTATATTGAAGATTTGAGGAAGTGGATTAAGAGAAACAGAAGGAGAGAGGGAGGAAGAGAAAAAAGGAAAAGCATAACCCTGAGAGAATCAAAATCATTTTTATTTGTAGAAAATGTTTGCACATAGAAAATCCAATAAAATATTAGAATTAGATAAATTTAGGTTGTTATATATAAGGCCAATATAAAAAAATGATTTCTCTAGATACCTGCAACATATGATCAGAAATTAAATAGTATATAATAATGCCATTTACAATGTTATCAAAAATATTATCTAGGAATTGATGAAAGATGAGACTCCATATTTATTACTAGATAAAACAAGTCTAAATAAATGTAAAGATGCTATGTTCACACCATGTTCATGGAATAGAAGACTGCATTCCAGTTAGGTGACTTAAGACAATAAGATAATTACACAAGAGTACACAGATAGGCAAATAGAACAAGTAGAGTCCAAAACAGATACAGATACATAATGACACTTGATATACGACACCTCTCATTGTCATCGCCAGCAGCCAAGTGTGAGAGGTACAACAGTCCTTGAAAGAAGAGACTGAAATGCTTCAGAGCTATTCCAGAACACAGAAAAATGAGAAACTTCCTTAAGTCATTCTAAGAGATCACTGTCATCTTCACCATAAACTGGTGAAAGGACAATTTTAAATAAATAAAATACACAAAGTGGAAACGATATAGCATGGTAGGTTTCACAAGAAATCTTTTTAAAAATATCAAAATTGAAAAATCAAATACAGTAGTAATTAAAAATTGTTACACCTCATTTATTTAGTGTTTTATCCTAGGAACAAAAGTGATGGTCAGCATTAAGCAACCTGTGAATATAATTAATAGAATGGTAAAAAAATATGATCCATATAGATGCTGAAATTTTTGACAGTCAACAATGCCTTCAAGAATTTATGCTTTCAAATTGTGGTATTGGAGAAGACTCTTGAGAATCCCTTGGAGAGCAAGGAGATCAAGCCAGTCAGTCCTAAAAGAAATCAACCCTGAATACTCATTGGAAGGAGTGATGCTGAAGATGAAGCTCCAACACTTTGGCCACCTGATGAAAAGAACCCATTCATTCTCGAATGCTAAGAAAGACTGAGGGCAAGAGGAGAAGAGGGTGAAAGAGGCTGAGATGGCTGGATGGCATCAGTGATGCAATGGGTATGAGTTTGAGCAAATTTCAGGAGATAGTGAAGGACAGGGAAGCCTGGCGTGCTGCAGTCCATGGGGTCACAAAGAGTCAGATATGACTGAGCAACTTTCACTTTTCAGTGTTATGAAAGGTTTATATCTATCATCTTATTGCCTACCTATTTGTTTTACTTCTTTTCTGTTACTTTTTCTCTTTTCATACTTGCTTTAGAGTTTTCATTGTTCCAAATGTCCTTTACCTTTATAATTAGTAGTCTTTGTTTCAATAATTATATTACACCCTGCATACTTAATACAAATGTACATTTATACTTTACATTTCCCCAGAAAATGTAAGGACTTGAAAACTCTATGACTCAGTCCTATTCTACTTTATGTTTTAATCACATGTATTATTATTTATTATTATTTTGGTCTTGTATAGACAGCATTTTTTTTAGATTCTTTTAATCATCTTTTGTCTTATAATCGACTGGATCACTCTGGGTGATTTTCTATTGTCTAACTGAACTGAATGCTCCTCTTGCTTTATGATCCTGTTGAGTTGTAATTCCATGTTTGATTATTTGTATTGTGTGCTGGATACTGTGCTCTAAAAGTAGAGACAATTTAAAACCTACATTCACTTTACCTTTCATCAGAGAAATTTATGTTTGCTTTTGACCAAAGGCAAGGCTATGGTTTTTCCTGTGGTCATGTATGGATGTGAGAGTTGGACTGTGAAGAAAGCTGAGCACTGAAGAATTGATGCTTTTGAACTGTGGTGTTGGAGAAGACTCTTGAGAGTCCCTTGGACTGCAAGGAGATCCAACCAGTCCATTCTAAAGGAGATTAGCCCTGGGTGTTCTTTGGAAGGAATGATGCTAAAGCTGAAACTCCAGTACTTTGGCCACCTCATGGGAAGAGTTGACTCATTGGAAAAGACTCTGATGCTGGGAGGGATTGGTGGCAGGAGGAGAAGGGGACGACAGAGGATGAGATGTGTGGATGGTATCACTGACTCGATGGACGTGAGTCTGAGTGAACTCTGGGAGTTGGTGATGGACAGGGAGGCCTGGCGTGCTGCGATTCATTGGGTCGCAGAGAGTCGGACACGACTGAGTGACTGAACTGAACTGAACTGAAGAGGACTAGAAATTAATTTTTTTTCCAGCTGGATTTATGTTATTTTCAGCAGGGATCATCTTATTTCGATTAGGTATTGAAAATTATTTGAGGGCTCTGGACGCTATGCTGTCCAGTCTATTTTAATTCACTCTTAAACTCAAGTTCATTTAGTTCCCACCTCAAAGCCTAGGGTTTGACCTTACCTCCCTGGGTGAGTTCTTGGGCCCAAATTTATTGATGTTCTGCTGTGTTTCTCAGTCTCTCAGTTTCCTCTTCTCTAACAGGCAGATATTTACAGAGGTGAAGATGGTGCCAAATGCCTAGTTCATCTTTCTGCATTTCCTTTTTCCCCCAGACTGTTGTCCTCTAATTCCTAATTGCCTTTTAAACTCCGCAATATTTTTTAACAGATTTAAAATATCTTTTGACCAAGTTCTTTGGTGGTTCTCAATGAGACATCGCTTCACCTCACCCAGTCAACTTTTAGAGGAAGTGACTCACTTTATTTCTTTTAAATCTCCACATGCACACATCCATTAAAAAATTAAAATCGCTAACCTTTGAATAATAAGACAAGAATTTTAGAAAGCTCTCAGATTTCGTGGTCTTCTTTTCCATCCCAATTTATCGAAAATTATGTTGTGACTTGGAGTTTTATGACTATATTTTCTATTTTTTCTCTCAGTCTTATCTACTTTTAAAAGACCACAACAAACATTACCTAATGTTTATTCACTTTTGCTTCATGTATCTCCTTCATAATTTGTATTTAATTTTCCTCCATCTTAAGTACTTAATCCAAGACTGTTTTACAAGTAGGTATTTATGTGGCAAATTTTTGAAAGTTGTATGGCTGATAATTTTTTTTTTATCATTACCCTCTGTTTGAATGACAGTTTGGCCAAATAGATAATTCTTGATTCAAATTCTTGATTCTCAATATTTTGAAAACATTACTCCATTGTTTTATTTCCTCCAGTATTTTGATTCCTTTTCATGTGCCCTACTTTTTCATTCTTGATGTTAATTCTAAATTTTGTCATAGTTTAAACTTTTCTATACATGTGAGTTAAAAAAAAAAAGCCCTGTGCTCTGGAACTCTATGGACCCATCAAATCGTTTTTTGGTTTTTTTTTTAATCTCTTTTGAATTATGAGAAATTTACTCTCATTTTTCAAGTATTTCTTTCTCATTGATTTTATATCCCATGTTTCTGAATCTCTTGTATTCTGGATCCTAGCACTTTTGTTCTACCTTCCTTATCTCTTAAACTTATTTTTATATCCTCTATTTCTTTTTCTTACACATATTCTTTCTTGGAAAGTTTTTCAGTTTTATCTCTAAATTACTAATTTGTTTCCCATTTGTAGGATAAGCAATAAAATGGTATCTGTTATAATTCTCGTATCAACAATACTTTTTCCAGACTGTGTTTCTATCTGGTTCTGTAAAGATTTATTTCTATCCATAATTTTTAAAAAATGTTTTTTGGTTNGGGTCCAGTTCCTGATAGGAGAACTGAGATCCTGCAAGCTGCAAACTCCACCCCCTCCAAAAAAAATATTAAAAAGCACAAAGAAAAAAATAATAAAACAAAAATCATTCAAAAAATGGCATAAATAAATGTTGGTTTTGCTATTAAAAAATGTTTTTTGGTTTTTTTTTTTTTTTTTTTTTACCATTTTTAGCATGCTTATTAAGCTTATTTTAAATTCTAGTGCACCTGTTCTGATTTAAGACTTTGATATCTCTATTGTATAATCCAGGTTATGGTTTTTCTTTGAAAACAGTTGGTCCATCAATTGTTTTAGCTTTTGGATTTATGAGCCCATCTTCTCCTAAGATCCTTCTCCCCTGTGGCAAGCAATGTGCATGCAGGGGTGGAAACTGGGAGCTCATTTTTTGACCACATGAGCTGGGCTGGGGGAGGTGTTGAATAGACCTAAGAGATACCTAAGACCTTGGAGAGAGAGACCTGGCCTTGGAAAACACATTCATTTACTGCTCTTTCCCCAGAACTGCTCCTCAGGTCAGGACTTTAGCCCCATCAGGCAGAAGCACTATTAGAAGGAAATTTTCAAATGAAAATTCTTAAGTCTGGGGATTTGAAGAGGACAGAATGGGGAAGCAACTGCCCTAGGCCATTCTGTCCCTTGATTCCTTCAATTTGTTAATAAAAACAGGGCTCTTTTTCTCCCTGATTTTTCTCTTGTTGACATTTGCACTATAGGTATGAAATTCTATTGCGGAAACAATTACTAGTTATCCAAAACAGTGGTGGAGGAAACACAAAAAAGAATGCCAACTATTCCTATATTTTCCTCCTGTATCAGACAATAAAGAATTCTCCTGCAATGCAGGAGACCTGGGTTCGATCCCTGGNACAATTACTAGTTATCCAAAACAGTGGTGGAGGAAACACAAAAAAGAATGCCAACTATTCCTATATTTTCCTCCTGTATCAGACAATAAAGAATTCTCCTGCAATGCAGGAGACCTGGGTTCGATCCCTGGGTCAGGGGATATTCTCTGGAGAAGGAAATTGCAACCCACTTCAGTGCTCTTGCCTGGGAAATCCCACAGACAGAGGAGCTGGTGGGCTACACCCCCATGGGGTTGCAAAGAGTCAGAGGCGACTGAGAAACTAACATTTGATATCCATGCTGAGCTGCCTTTTCTCCAACCCAGAGTCACAGCTTCAGAAAACCAATTAATACAACTATCTCATCCTTGCAAATCACCTCTACCCTCCACAAGACTTTAAAACTTTTTCTTTGTAAATTAGATCTCTCTTTATAGAGAGATCTGCAGTTGACCTCAGGGAGAACCAGTAATGTTGCTAGTTTAACATCTTTGTAAGATGTTTTTAGTCTAATTAGATCCCATTTGTTTATTTTTACTTTTATTTCCATTACTCTGGGAGATGGATCATAGAAGATCTTGCTGTGATTTATGTCAGAGAGTGTTTTGCCTATGTTTTCCTCTAGGAGTTTTATAGTTCCTGGTCTTANTTACAACCCAGATAATCATGATGGTGTGATCACTCACCTAGAGCTAGAGATCCTGGAAGGTGAAGTCAGGTGGGTCTTAGGAAGCATCACTACAAACAAAGCTAGTGGAGGTGATGGAATTCCAGTTGAGCTATTTCAATTCCTAAAAGATGATGCTGTGAAAGTGCTGAACTTAATATGCCAGCAAATTTGGACAACTCAGCAGTGGCCACAAGACTGGAAAAGGTCAGTGTTCATTCCACATATACACATATTTGTGTGTTGTATGTATGCACACATACAACACTGAATGAACAACAACAGGCATATCATGTATGTATATATACAACACAAAAATATGTGTATTTGCATATGTTCACACATACAACACTGAACAACAGGCACATATATTATGTGTGTTTATATACAACACACAAATATGTGTATATGTGTATGTTCAGTTCAGTTCAGTCACTCAGTCATGTCCCACTCTTTGCGATCCCATGGACTGCAGCACGTCAGGCTTCCCTGTCCTTTACCATCTCCCAGAGCTTTTTCAAACTCACGTCCATTGCATCGGTGATGCCATCCAAACATCTCCATCTCATCTTCTGTTGTCCCCTTCTCTTCTCGCCTTCAGTCTTTCACAGAATCAGAGTCTTTTCTAATGAGTCAACTCTTCACATCAGGTGGCCAAAGTACTGGAGATCCAGCTTCAGCCTCAGTCCTTCTAATGTATATTCAGGGTTGATTTCCTTTAGGATGGATTGATTTGATCTCCTTGTGGTCTAAGGGACTCTCAAGAGTCTTGTCCAACACCACAGTTCAAGAGCATCAGTTCTTTGGTTTTCAGCCCTCTTTATGGTCCAACTCTCACATCCATACGTGACTACTGGAAAAACCATAGCTTTGACTAGATGGACCTTTGTCGGCCAAGTGATGTCTCTGCCTTTTAATATGCTGTGTAGCTTGGTCATAGCTTTTCTTCCAGAAAGCAAGCATCTTTTAATTTCATGGCTGTAGTCACCATCTGCAGTGATTTTAGAGCCCAAGAAAAGCCCAGATAAAGCCATGGCAGCTTTGATTATTCTTGTGGTTTAATGGTTTATCATTATTATTTGTTTGGATTCTAGGGCCTGTTGAATACTAAATCAGCATGAGCACCAAAGTCTAGGCTCAAATTCACTGAAGGAAAAAAAAAAATTAGAGAACTTAACATCAGATAATACTCCCCTGTAACTGTATTAGTCATTTTTAGTTATTCTAAGGTGGACAATAGAAAAGCACAGTAGATGAGAATTCAGTCTGCTCACAAAAGATGAAGGTAGAAATGTTATGAACCATAAATGATTTATCTTTACATATTATCTTTCATGTAATTTTTGAAATAATTTCATTTTTAAATATCCACAGGGAAGTTGAAACTTGGAAAATAGGTTGCAGGAGGATAAATTTTTTTACTGATTTCCATTAGAATCATATTTTCCTTTCCTATTTCTCACCACTCCAAATTACAGAAAATCCTGCACTTTGATGTCTATTTTAACAATTGTATTGATGGTGCTTAATAGGACTTTGGCTAGGTTATGTATTTTAGCACTTTACTATTTAAGGTGGATGAGGTCAGTAAGAAATTTCTCTTGAGTAACTAAAAGATAGCTCAGTTTAAAAATATCCAATGATAGCTTGCTTGTTGTCAGGTTTTTGTTTTTTTTTTAATCTTCAAATTCACTGACTTTGGAAAAAGGCAGCCTTACTGTTTGTCATTTTTAGCTTACTAGATAAGCATAAATAAGAGAATTCTACCACCTAAAGAAAAAAACCCTTATTCTTTGTGAATATCCTTCCTTTCAAGCTTTTGTCAAAATACATATTTTCTAAAGCTTCAGGTCAGACTATATATTTTCTGTGCTATTAGATACTGATGAGACTAGTAGTAAAATAATCTCATATTTTTGTAGTTTCAAAATTGGGAATAAACTGTAGGTGTTTTGTAGTCTGCTTTATTCAGCCAACAATACATCATGGACATCTTTGAAAGCCATTATATATTCTTCTAAAACACCATTATTAATGGCCTCAATAGTAGCCTGTTGCATGACTGTGCCATAATTCATTTAACCAGTACAGTTGGTGCATTCCTGATGCAATAATATTGGGGATATTGCAAGTGGAGTTACTTGAAATAATTTATTCATATCTGCCTTTACTCTGTTTCTCCAACTTGATTTATTTGCAGCCCTGAGAAATGGAACACATTATGTTTTGCTCTGAGTGCATCAAGCATAAACTTATACTCAAGCCTGAAATAATAGATGTGCGTATATGTTCCAGTATGCACACACGTGTGTGGTGAGGGTTGAGGAGAGGTTGGGAGTAACGTGTGGCCATAAACAGAGCAAATAGACAAGAGCAAGAATATATTTCTGCTCATCCTTTCCAAGATTCTAATTGCATCACAGTTTCAAGTTGTAATCTTGCAGTGAAAAATCAAAATTGCTTGGCTGTGGCTTTCTGTAATGAAGACTTTTTAGAAAGGAGAGAGACAAATATTAAAGGAACTCAGAGAGTAACTTCTTGTCAAGTTTTTATTATATGGAAAAGGAAATTATATTCAGCGTCCAAATCATTTTGCTCTACTGAAAATTGGAAAGGGCGCCTGCTTTCCTCAATTTTAAATGCATAGATACAGTACTTGCTTACCTTCTGGAGGCTGTTAACAACCAGAAGCATAATCTCTATATAAACACAATGAACGCTATGGATTCCATGGTCCTTTTCTTTGGCATTTTCATCACATTTTCTCTTTGGCATTGAAACAGTATTACAAATGAAAAGGAAAAAATGTGCAGGTTTTTTTCTTTTTTCATTTTAAGTTAGTGACAAAAGAATCAGAATTAGTTTGTTCTCAGGTACAGTGGCATGCAAGAGGGCACAACTTTTCTCCTCTAATCACCCTTTTCTTTCTCTAAATGTTCGTGGCTAACATTCCTTGCAAAGAGCCTCCACTTGCTCATCATTCTTTGAGCCCCGAGCAACAATCAGTGTGTACTCATGTGGCAAAGCCCTGGCCTTTCCTATCAATTCTCTTGACAAGAATGTTGTCAAGTCTCGTTTGTTCTTTTCTGAGCTGATGAACTTATTTCAGGAGGCTGGTAGTTATATTTCACATCTGTCTGTGATGTGAGGTTGAGCCTTGAGGCTCTGTATCTTCTTTGGTTTTCGAAGCGCCTCTGCAGAGATGATGTGAGCTGTGCTTTGATGGTGGCCGGAGCACGGGGTACCTGTGCCCCATTGTCCAAGCGGTGCAGGGAGATCCTTCTGTTCTGGTCAAAGGGGCCTTAGTATGCATGACAATTTCCTAACATCCTTGCCTTCCTTATGAGAGGATAACCATGAAAGAGAAGGGTGCTTTAATTAACTTCGGGGAGCGTCAGTGTATAGTCAGCTACTGCCACCACTGGACACTGTCACCAAGGTATAGAAAACTACCATGCCATCCCTTGGATAATGTGTCACACGTTCTCCGGTTCATCACGGACTAAACAAACAGGTTGAAATTTCTCGAAATGCTGGCAAAATTGCAGATCCCAATGGGGGATGATTCAATTAGTTCAGTCAGCGAGCTCATTTACTAGAAACAATTTTAGGTGAATAAGATCCTAAATTCACTGGTCTCCGGCTTCCTGTAGTTTGGTAAAATGAGAAAGGTAAAATCCAGATAATGGATTGTAAAATGTAAAGTGTGAATGCTGTAAGGAAGGAATCAATGAAGGGTAATCAAACCAATTTGGAGGTTAAACAAAGGCATCACAAAAGATATGAGTGCCCCAACTTCTATTTTTGTTTCTGTGATTTTTTCCTTCAGGTGTGAAAAGGTATTTTCTCATTTTGGTGTGGCTATATTTAATTTTCATGTCTGAATATAGCGTACATGATCAACAGAAACCTGTAACTGGACCACAGAAGTGGTTGGTTGCGAGGCGGTCTGTGGTTTTAGAGCACACACTTTTGTTTTCGGAAGCCTCATTCTCTATTTTATTAGCCCCATAACCCTGGCAATTTAACTACGCTCTCTCATCCTCATTTTCCTTGTCTATTAACAGAGAATAATGTCATCTTCTATACCTCTTCTACAGAGAGGTATGGGAGACAGCTGAATTTCCTTACAGAGTATTTTTGTATCTCGAAATCCTGACACAGTTTTTCTTTCCTCCTACTTGTAAAGGGAAAAGTTACCCTTTGAATTTCAAGCAAGTGATATGTGCATAGCTCGTGTCTTGCATTCGAGGAGTACACTTCTTCATCTCCTATTGTTTTCATCATTACCTCTATAACTGCCTATTTAAGAATCCTTTTATTTGTATTTCAGGTTCCAGTCTGTTTTCTAGTCTCACATTCAAGAAATATGATGCTGACTACAGTCAATTTTTATAGGCAGCGTAAGAGTAGTAATTATAGGAAGCAAATCAGGCAACCAGGAGCAGTAGTATACAGCACTGATATTATGTATTCAGGTCAGAAATTCACCATATGTGACAATTCTGATAGGATCCTAGATAGAGGAATTAAGACTTCAGGCATCAAATTGGCAGAAAGTAACCATGTATCAGGAGTTACTAATACAATGGAGGATGAGAATAAAGTTCCAAAAGGATGATGATGTTGGAGAGGCATGGTATTCTACGACAGACAGACATAACTAGAATCCTATCTTTGCTGCATGCTCACTGTCTCTTTAGAGAAATTTTTTGTATTTTTTATTTTTGCTTAGTATTATGTGTCATTGGGAGTTGTATTTAGGATTAAAATGACACTTAGGAAAACAACGTTTGCTTATTTGATGCTTGGACTTGTTCTCCATCTGGATGGTGTCTGATGATGGTTCAGTAACTGTGTAGCAAAGCAACCTTGGTCTAGTCAGTGACTGCTCTGCCACTCAGGTTTCCCATCTGGGTCCTTTCCAGTTTGCATTTTATGTGAGGGTTCCTGACCTTACGTGTGGACTCAGGCATTTTTAACACCATCGATTACACAGTCATTAATCCTTTTTGGAATCTAGTGTGTGTATTTACACACATTCGATGCCTTCTAGGGCAGCCCTGATTCAAATAAAAACAAACAAACAAAAACATAGTCAGTGCCAATCTTTCTCTTTATTTCAGTTTAATGCCATCTCCTGCCCTGTGTTTCTGATCTTGCTATTTGCAATTCTGAAGCAGTGGTGGCGAAAGATCACAGTTCACTTTTAAATGCCTTTTTACTGTATTGATAAGACATATTCATTGACTTGCACTGTCCTTTCTGTGCACTTTAATGATTCATTAGAGAGATAATTATTTGGTGTTTATTCCAGTCTACCCATGTCACCTCATTTTCTCCTCACCTTTAACAGGGCTTGGGAGAAAAGAAGGGATTGTGTATTACGATTTTCAGCATTTATTTAAAAATTCATGAATGCTGTTAAAATAAATGAACTTTAGAAATCAAATGATTGCTCCTCCTTCTTCTCTTAAAAGGAAAGAAGGAAGGGGACAGAGTAATGGGAAAAGAAACAGGAATTTTTTTGATATCTAAAAACTCTGGAAATGGATATGAGTTCATTATTGATTTAATTTCTTAATCTGCCATTTGAAATAAAATCACATTCTCCAGATCTGTTTCATTCTGTTACATCTTCTCTTATACTCCTAATAAGTAGAACTTTAAAAATAAAGGCATGAAAAATGTGACCTAAAGCCCTAAGACTTTGTCTAAAGTATATGGGGTCTTATATGTAGTCTTCAGGGGCCTCTGTACTGTCAGTGTGCTTTGCCTTCCAAGTATGTCTCACTCCAAATACTTCGAAGCAGTTACCATTTTGTATGAATACCGACAACTACGTGTGAGCTTAGCACCCACAGGCTGTCAGACAGGAGGCAAGTTAGAAACTTGAGCATTACCTGCAATTTCAAGGATTTATTCTGTATTTTTTTTAAAGGCATTTTGTTTCTGTGATTTTTAAAAAATGAGTAACAGTGCTTTAAATTGCAGACTATAACCGGGTATTATAAAGAGAACCTACAAACCTTAGAATTATGTTGATCTGTTTTTAAATTCTGGCTCTAGTGTTGGGTTTGTTTTTTTTTTTTTTTCCTGTTACTTTGAGCATGTCACAAATTCTCAAAGCCTCAGTTTCCTTTCCTGTAAAGAAGAATGAAAGATATTTCTTCAATGGGTTATCTTAAAGGATTAAACCAATAATGCATGTAAATCCCCTAGCACTTTGCCAGGCACACCATCAGGACTCTAAATTTGGTCAGCAGTACTATTATCTGGTAATTACTATTAATTTTAAGTAACTTGAACCTTTTGGGTTAAAAAAAAAGATACCCTACAAATACAAAGAAGTGACCACCATTAGTAATAGAATCTCTACATATGGAATCAACTGAAGCTTGGAGGAGCCTTAAGGAGGTTTAATTTTAAGAAGCTTACTCAAATTGATCTGTGAAGAAATCCGCACTTCTTAATCCTAAATGTCCTACTCTCTTAACAAATCCTGACCTCTGAATACATCAAACCTGGTTACATTAGTGGCCTTTAAAAATACATAATTTCTTACCACAGTCAAGTGATAAAGTGAGTGCCTTTCCTTGCCATATCTCATATCCAATAACATTGGCAATGACTATCGATAGTAATCCTTCCAAGATCTGGAAAAGACTTAAAGAGTGAGGGAGTATTTTGATCCAAGTTTTCATGGAGGAAATTCAGGGGAAAAAATTAAGTGTATAGTCTGTTCATCACTGATCATTTGGGGTATTATTAAGAACTTGTTTGCAGATATTCTTGAGGGAGTAAAAACAAACAAAAGAAAGTGGTACCAGACTGAAAAAACTTGACTAATAGAATCATGTTTTACCTTTAAGGTAGTTGTTTAATGGCAATTATACCTTGTGCTTGGGATAATCTAGGTTCCTTCCTCTCTGCCTCTCTCCCCACCATCTGTCTATCAAGAAATGTTAGTGTTTACGTCAGACTTTATGTGAGGTTCTAAAGATATGCTGATGATGAATATGGCAGAGTACTTGCCCTGAAGAAGATCATCCTCTTCGGGAGGAAGCAAACTGTACTATGTTGCAGTGTTGGGTTAGCAGAAAGCATGGAGTGTTAAGGACGTTTAAGTGAAAAACTGAATTCATGTGTAGGGTATATCTCTGCATTTTGCCATCTGGCTTTACAGTACCTCTTACTGAAGAGAGAGTGCATGTTTCTCTCCCTTTAGATTTGGGTTTGGCCTTGTGATTTGCTTTGGGTAACAGAGTGAGACTTGTAACTTATTTTCGATAAGAGAATGAGCTAGAAGTACCAGAATGCCAGTTTCAAGCCAGTTTCAGCCTTAAGGAGACCAGAATGTTTCTACCTGCTCCTGTGCACCTCTGCCACTCCATGAGTAATATACATGCCTGAGTTAGGCCTGCTGGTTCCAGGAGGAGGATGAGATGTGTGAGCAAGTTTAGCTAACACCAGCAGAGCTACTCAGCTGAGCCGAGCTATTTGACACACAGATGAATGAGCAAAAGAAATACGTTGTCCTGTGCTACTAAGGTTTTATAGCTGGTTGTTATTTAGCTTTATTATGACAAATCAGTGGGCTAAGGGGATAGTGTAAGGTCAGAAAGATACTGTGGGGAAAAAAAAAAAGACCCTCTGAAAAATGGTTACATTCATATTATCAAGAGAGCTTGGTGGGCCAATATCTTCATTGAACTTGGACAAGATACTACCTATAATACTATTTAAACTGAGTTATACAAACACTGTCAGGTGATAGAACCCCTTTCCAGATTACCTTTTTGTTTTTTATAATAACCTAAACCATATGTATACAAAGTAAACAGTAACCCAGGAGGATAAACACCTAATCTGAAAAGCTCTTTTCAGTAAAGGTCTGGGAGGACTTCAGGAGAGGACTGTGTCAGGCAAAGGATGAATTCATAGGAGAAAAGTTGTAGTTCATCTGTAATACTGATTTCCTACAAGCTTGTAGATTTTCAGTAGACCTTACAGTGTTTCCCACTGGTGGTATGAACATATGGATATTGCTATATCTGCACTGCGTTACCTCTTCTACCTACTGCCTATTGATGTAAGGCAAGAGGCCCCATGAATGGGCAATAATATAATTTATTCTAACTCAGTGTAAGAATTTTTATAGCTGCCTTGAGTCACAAACTATTGTGGCAAGTTTCTATTTGCTTGGCTCTTTTCTTACATCAAGAAGACTATGGCACAACCAAAAATATTAGGGGAAGTAAGGAGATCCAACCAGTCCATTCTGAAGGAGATCAACCCTAGGATTTCTTTGGAAGGAAAGGTGCTAAAGCTGAAACTCCAGTACTTTGGCCACCTCATTCGAAGAGTTGACTCATTGGAAAAGCCTCTGATGCTGGGAGGGATTGGGGGCAGGAGGAGAAAGGGACGGCTGAGGATGAGATGGAGATGTTTGGGCAATGGTGATGAACAGGGAGGAAAGGCGAGCTGCTATTCATGGGGTCGCAAAGAGTCGGACACGACTGAGCGACTGAACTGAACTGAACTGAACTGAACCCTATACTTTGGACTCTCATTCCATTTCCTTTCTTTCTTGTAATTTGGCTGAACTGCATGGCTTGAGGGATCCTATTTCCCCATTCAGGAATTGAACCTGTGCCCCTGCAGTAGAAATGCAGAGTTTTAAGCACTGGGCTTCCTGGGAATTCCCTCTCATTCCATTTTCAATTGTTCAAAATAAATTTCAAGTGTCGACTTTATTTAAAGACTTTGAAAATGCTTTTGCATTCAAAAACAATCTTGCTTTTGTATGAAATTCCCTCTCATTTTACCCATGCCTGCTTTATAACCTTTCTTACCATCTATGTCATATCATGCTTTTCCTCAACTTACTGACTGTTGACCCTAGAGAGTACAGTCCAGATGGCACACAGGTAAAGAATTCACCTGCCAATGCAGGAGACGCAAGAGACATGGGTTCGATCCCTGGGTCAGGAAGATCCCCTGGAGTAGGAAATGGCAACCCACTCCATTATTTTTGCCAGGAAAATTCCATGGGTAGAGGAGCCTGGATGGCTACAGTCCATGGAGGTGCAAAGAGTAGGACATGACTGAGTGTGCACACACACACACACACACAGAGTAGAGACCATGCCTTACTTCCTGAATATCATCCACTACAGTGTTGGTATGCATGCAATTCATATAGATATTTAACGTAGTTCAAACCTTCCGTGGACCCATATGCCACAAAACCAAAACTTAAGCAGGAAATAAAATTAAGTTAGAAGCATTGTTTTTCCACCATTTGTGGAACACTTTTTCTAGGGAGAGTGAGATAACTAAATCAAAGTGTAATTTCAGTTCTGATTCAATTTGGGCTTCCTCCCTGCTTATAGACTCGGTTCAAATTTATTCTGTATACTGTTTCCGCAAAAAATTTGGACTTGATTTAACACATTCTAAAGTAAGAGAGGCAAAAACTGCAATTTCTTATCATAGAGGAAAACACAAACCAGTGAAGACTTGATAATTTGCCCTGCGCAGAGAAGATGCCTGTTATGGAAACCAAAACAAAGTGTGAAAAATCTAACATTTAATTTCTTCAAGGAAGGCTATACTTGCTTTTGCTGGCAAAATTATCCAGACATGAGGAGTTGTGACATGTTTCATCAAAATGTATATTAACGCCCTTTTTTATCCACACACAAAGGCATTTCAATGAAGTCATTCATTCAACGGGAAGATTCCTGGCAAAAGTCATATTTCTATTATTTTTGCATTAAAAATTAGAAAAATTTGGCTTAAACATTTTTTTCAATGCATTTTGAGACTCTCAGCAACATAACTCTACTGTAAAATCTGAATCAATACTTCTTAAAATTTCAGGAACATAAGCTTAAGTGGAATGCTTATTAAAAATGCAAGTTTCTAGATCACACTTGAGATATTCTACATCTGCCCAGGAAATGATAGTTTTTAACAACCACTGCAGGTGATCCTGCTATAGGTTGTACATTAACCACTCTTGGAGACAGACTAAATTCCTTATAATACATGTAAGTAAATTTAAGACCACCAGATCTAAAAAAAAAAAAAAAAAAAAAGTCATCCTTGATTAAACACCTTGTCATTCCTTAATAGCAGTGGCTACTATTAAAAGTGACCTCCTGAAAATGGGACAGAAGTGTGGGCTTCCAAAAATCTCTTTGGTTCCATTAGTTGTGTGCTGGGCTAGGTCACTTCAGTTGTGTAGGCCCTATTGACTATAACCCTCCAGGCTCTTCTGTCCATGGGATTCTCCAGGCAAGAAGACTGGAGTGGGTTGCCATGCCCTCCTCCAGGGGATCTTCCAGACCCAGGGACTGAACCTGCGTCTCTTACAGTCTCCTGAATTGACGGGTGGCTTCTTTACCACTAGCGCCACCTGGGAGGCCTGGTTCCATTACAGATGTATATGAAGGGGCAGTCAGGTTCCCATCACCCATCTTCCCACCAATCATTTAATGTAGCTTTGATGGGATCAGTTTCAATTTATATAGAAAGATATTTTTAGCCAAGACTAGTTGGAAAAGGATGTAATATAATAGCGTGGTCACCAATTTATTTTTTTCAACATTACAAATTCCTGTACCTCACTTAATAACCCTGATCCATTCCAACTGGTCAGTTTTCTTCATCTACCCCTCCTCTTTAAAAACTAAAGCCTGGCAGAACATATGAGCATTTAACTTCCTGCTTTCATTCATAAACACACACACACACACACATTTTTTTTTTTTTTACTAAAGTGTATCAAAAATCTATTACCATAGTGCCATCAGTTCTTATTTCTTGATGTCATCATTAAGTTTTTTGTCGTATTTGTGTGTGTGTGAGAGAAAATAATGAATTGGCTTCAAGGCTAACACTCAGAACATGAGGTCCTAGATTAACTTATTTTCTAAAAGTTAATGTACACGAACAAAATCAATAATTGTTTGCCAAAGAAGTAGGAAGGAAAAAGTCTTTCTTTAAAACCTAAGTTGAAGACTGTCTTGAAGTGACGCAATGCTGAAAGAAATATTTATTGAACACTTTGTGATATGTGCTGTGGAGAACAGAAATAACTTCAAGTCTAATGCCTCCTTGTATTCAGAAGTTAGATGGGAGACCATTTGAGACTATGTACCACATACCATGCCTGGTACTTTTTTGGCCCATCCATTTAATCCTCATAATCATATATATGATGATTTCATGTATGTAATGAAAGTAACATACATCTAAGTGTATTTCATGATCTGATATATCTTGACAGTTACATAATTGTGTGGCGATGTGAGAGGTAGGAGCCATTCTACTTTGATTTGAATTTTGGTTTCACTGATTATTAGCTTCATGCCTAATGGACAAAGCTAGTTTCTCCAAGTCTCTGTTTCTTTACTAGCAAAACTGAGATATGAATGGTCTGTATTTCACAGAGTAGCTATGAAAGTCAATGAGACAGTTTGAGAAAAACAGCCAGCCAGGTGTTCTGCAAAATGAAAACACCCCACGAATGTCATCACTGTTATTTTGACTGTATAGTAACCTACTTTGATATAATTTATATACATGAACTATTAATAGTTTTCCCTGGGAAGAGGAATATAACCAGTGGAAGAGGATGAAGAATTTGAGGAGCCCTTTCAGTATCTTTATTTATGTTTTCCTTTCACAATTTAAATGATCACTTTTTAAACAATCAAAATAAAATATTTTAAATTCAAGATTATTATGGTCATAAATTTTTTAAAAATCTAATAAATCAGGTTTCATAAGGTATTTATATTAAAAAAATACACCAATGCTTTTCTTTAGGCTTGTAAATTCTCACTGAAAGTGAAGTCGCTCAGTCGTGTCCATCTCTTTGCAACCCCATGGACTGTAGCCTACCAGGCTCCTCCCTCCATGGGATTCTCCAGGCAAGAATTTGGAGTGGGTTGCCATTTCCTTCTCCAAATTCTCATTAGTGATCTTAATGTTGAAGTTTATCTTTTGGTATCTTGTTTCCCTCAGGATGTAAGTTTGGGCAGACATAGGTATTTGGTGTTTTCTGTATTTCTATATGTAGTAGATACTTTGGGAAAACATGTGGATCAATATTGGTTCATAGGTTCCAAGGATTTATCTTTCAACATGATAGACAGCATAAGGAGGATAAAGTAGCAACTTAATTTAGACTATATAGACAGTTAATCACTACTGAATGAATATTGGCACTGCTAATATATTCCAAGCACTTGGCTAAGTACACTATATGGTGAGCAAAAGAGAAACATTCAGTTCAGTTCAGTCATGTCCCACTCTTTGTGACCCCAAGGATTGCAGCAAGCCAGGCTTCCCTGTCCATCACCAACTCCCAGAGCTTGCTCAAGCACAGTCCGAAGAGTCGGTGATGTAATCCAACCGTCTCATCCTCTGTCATCCCCTTCCCCTTTCAATCTTTCCCAGAATTGGGGTCTTTTCCAATGAGTCAGTTCTTCACACCAAGTGGCCAAAGTATTGGAGTTTCAGTTTCAGCAGCAGTCCTTCCAATGAATATTCAGGACTGATTTCCTTTATGATGGACTGGTTGAATCTCCTTACAGTCTAAGGGACTCTCAAGAGTCTTCTCCAACACCACAGTTCAAAAGCATCAATTCGGCACTCAGCTTTCTTTATAGTCCAACTCTCACATCCACACATGACTACTGGAAAAACCATAGCTTTGACTAGATGGACCTTTGTCAGCCAAGTAATGTCTCTGATTTTTAATATGCTGTCTACATTGGTGGTAGCTTTTCTTCCAAGGAGCAAGTGTTTTAATTTCATGGCTGCAGTCACCATCTGCAGTGATTTTGGAGCCCAAGGAAATAAAGTCTGTCACTGTTTCCACTGTTTCCCCATCTATTTCCCATGAAGTGATGGGACCAGATGCCATGATCTTCGTTTTCTGAATGTTGAGCATTAAGCCAACTGTTTCACTCTCCTCTTTTCACTTTCATCAAGAGGCTCTTTAGTTCTTCTTCACTTTCTGTCATAAGGGTGGTGTCATCTGCATATCTGAGGTTATTGATATTTCTCCCAGAAACCTTGATTCCAGTTTGTGCCTCATCCAGCCTGGCATTTTGCATAATATACTCTGGATATAAGTTAAATAATCAGGGTGACAACATACAACCTTGACGTACTCCTTTCCAAATTTGGAACCAGTCTGTTGTTCCATGTCCAGTTCTAAATGTTGCTTCTTGACCTGCATAGTGTTTTCTCAGAAGGCAGGTCAGGTGTTCTGGTATTCCCATCTCTTGAAGAATTTTCCACAATTTGTTGTGATCCAAACAGTCAAAGGCTTTGGCATAGTCAATAAAGCAGAAGTAAATGTTTTTCTGGAACCCTCTTGCTTTTCTATGATTGAGACTATATTAATAAACATGGGAATGTATCAGTAACATTTCAATGATACAATATAATGTTTAAAAAGTGCATAGTTGCTGTATGGTTGGGAAAAAAGGAAGCAGTATGGGCATTCAGAAGAGAGAGATTTCAGTGGAGGCAGGTGAAGACTCTTAGTTGGATTTGAAGTATGGAAAGGTGATGAATAAATACAGAGTAATAGGGAACGTCTTGTATAAAGAGAATAATGAGGACCCATATACTCATACAAACAGCACATGAAATATGTCTGCTATCTGTTTTCTTTGTATTCTTTCTCCACTTTCTACATCACAGTCAACTAGAATTTCTCCAAAACCCTTATTTCTAGGTCCCACTGCCAACCTATTGAATTTGACTTTCTGGAACTTGTACTTAAGTTTAAAATTTGACCCTTCAGTAACCTTGTGAAGACTTAAGTCTGAGAATTTTCAATCCCCTGATTTTTTTTCTTTATCAATAGTAAGTTCAACAACTACTACTAGTATCTGAGTATCAGAAAGTAGAAATGAGCATATATTGTTGAAAAAACTACGCTGCCGTGGATGCCACTTTTCAATGAAAAATAGGACATTATTTTAAATTTATTCATGCTCTTTTCCCCCACTAACTCCCAATACTGTCACATTTCTTTGGAGAAGAGTTCTCTAGTTTCTGCCCGGAGGCCAAGTGTCATCGGGACAGCATTCTGTACAGAGGACGGTATTGTGGCCAGGGCTCTTCCAGTTGTTCTGCAGGTAATCTCATTACTGATTATACTAATTTCAGCTCTAGAGCTCATGGCTGTTCTACAAATCTGCCAACTACAAGGCTGGCACCTCTCCAGGGCATTGATGGAAATGGTGTATTTCACCTTCCATGCCTTTTCATATGCACATTATGAACTTTTGCTTTCTCTATTACAGAATATCTTTAAAAATGATCCTATCTGAAATTTATCCTCTAGAAGTTTGTCAAATTTCTTATCTGTTCAGAGTCCTCACTGCCCTTGGTATTATCATTATACATCTTGTATGTATACATCTCAGCTCTAATTTCAGTGGGATATTGGCTGAGAGGATAGACAAATGCAAACACTCAATTAATTCTGAACCTGAAGATCAGATGTTCTTTTGAACAATTCAAACTTTTACTAATTTGATGCCAAATGGAATTGTATTGTTGATTAAATTCATATGGCTTTGATTACTAGAAAGGCTGAACATTTTTTTATTAATTTACTCTTCCCATGTATATGGGAAGACTTTAGGGGAGGCAGACTAGCTCTATGGCTGACTCAGGCAAAGCAGCTGTTCACAGCTACAGAAAAATATGTGCTGCCAAGCTCAGGTTTCACAGAGTCCTCCTTTAAGGATTTCCATTCAGAGAAAAATCTTCCTATATAAATTTCCTTCTAAAAAACAGCTTATTTCCTAAGTTATATGTTTCCCTCTTCCTTCCCTAAAATGTTATAGACGGTATCTTTCCTTTACAGGGAACACAAAGGAAGTCTTTGGCCAGTCTAACACTGATGGGTCATCATAAATTCTGAACTAGTTGACCCCGAATCAATACATTTTCAATAAACAGCCCCTAAGAAGTATCATTTTCTTGTGTATTAAATTTGGTTTTGTCATGCACATGCTGAAAGCAGACCTCCCGAAAGAAGTAAATGGCGACTACATCCTTCCAAGGTGCAAGGACAAAGGCCTTGATGTTATCCTTAAATCTTCTCTTTCCCCAACACCTCCCCATCCATCAGTAACTTTTACTGTCCCCAACAGATCCATGAACCCACTCTCATCTCTCCATTGGCTTTACCTTCTTCTGAGCTCGCATCGTCATCATTTATCCACACTAGAGTGATTGTCTCTAAACTAGCCTTCTTCCACACAATTCACCAAAGTCAGAGTGAAACTTTAAAAATGTTAAGTCAAGTCATCACCTCTCTTCTAACACTGCCATGCTCCTGGTTTCATTTAAAATGCCAACGACACAGAAGAAAAACAGAATCCCGTACCCCCATTTTCTGTGTTCTCACACGTCTCTCTTTCCTCCCTCCTCTTCTCATTCTCCTTTAACCACTCATTACTATCTCCTGAATATGCCAGGCTTGTTCCTGTTATAGGAATTTTGCATTGACTGTTTCCTCTACCTCCCTCACCATCTTTAAGGCTGTCCAATAATAACGTGCCCAAGATAGTCCTGATCCCTCTTTAGAACAGAACTCTCCAAGCCCCACTCCCAGCATGTCCCATCCCTAACTCTTTTCTAGTCCTCACCCTCTGTTGACACTTGATCATCTTCAATGAGGACAGGAATTTTAGATCATTTTGTTCCCAAATGTGTTCCTGTTGCCTGGAATACAGTCTGGCAGATAAATATTCTGTGAGTCCTTGTATAAATTTGGAAACAGACCCTTCCATGTATATCCTATAACCCCAAATACCTTTGCTATATAGATGCATATTAAAATTTTTTATTCCATGCCAACAAAACAGACGTACTGCTACTTGAGGGACCTCAGCAGAATTTCTTCAGCTCAGCAAATCAAAACATTTATCTGACCAATGCAGATCTGTAACACTGAAATGCCTTCAGTTGAAAAATGCTAAGAAATAGTGGGTGGAATTTCAGGTACTTTTTACCAGAATTATAAAATTCCATGTAATGATAACATTTTTTAGTAAATACAAATGCTGAATTAACTTTATAATCACAAAGCCTAGGACAAATGGTTTCTTTAAATCTGTATGTAGTATTACCTAGTGTGTATAGTAATACAGGAAAAGCAAGATTGTTATTTTTGATCAAAAAGGAGAAATAATTTTATTTTAATCTTTCTACTCAAATTATTTTGTTGAAGCAAAATGCTACTGTACAAAATACAAAGAAGTGGGAGTATATGTTTAACATTTGGATAGACAGTTTCTTAAAGCTAGAATCACATTCAGTGATTGCATCCCCTCAATCTGTATTCAAGTAGACTGGCAATTAAGCACTTGGATTTGAAGGTTCAATTTGTAGGTTTATTCAAATACCTGTGTGTGTGCTCCTTCCTTTTTCTATAAATTCTCTTTTCTACCATTTCATCAAAAGCTTTTTCAATTAATAATCAGTCTCCTGAAATAACAAACCATCTCTTCACAGAACATATGAATGACAATGAGGATACATATAAACGTGATAAAGTCACATGTCAGAACAGATCATTGCTTTCTGCCAGTTTTCAGTTCTCTCTCTCTTTCTCCACATTTATATTGCCAGAATAACTCTACCTGACCAGATCATATATTTAACTAAAACTTAATAAACATTATTCAGTTCTTTAAGGAATGCCATCTAGTCCAAGAAAAGATTATTACAGGGTAAACCAGAATAAATGGTTATGTACATTTAAAGATTATCTTTGCTAAAATGTAACATTTACCAGATTTAAGTGAAAACTTTTCTTTTAGGTACTAACTTTCAAAAACTGTTTAGAGCATGCAGCTGTTAGAAAATGATTCAGTTCAGTTCAGTTCAGTACAGTCGCTCAGTCGTGTCTGACTCTTTGTGACCCCATGAATTGCAGTACACCAGGCCTCCCTGTCCATCAGCAACTCCCGGAATTCACTCAGACTCACATCCATCCAGTCAGTGATACCATCTAGCCATCTCATCCTCTGTCGTCCCCTTCTCCTCCTGCCCCCAATCCCTCCCANAGACATATCAATCTGATTTCAGTGTTGACCATCTGGTGATGTCCATGTGTAGTGTCTTCCCTTGTGTTGTTGGAAGAGGGTGTTTGCTATGACCAGTGCATATAATACATCTTAAAGGACAGCAGAACTATACAAGGTGTTGCTGCTGCTGCTAAGTTGCTTCAGTTGTGTCCGACTCTGTGCGACCCCATAGACAGCAGCCCACTAGGCTCCTCCGTCCCTGGGATTCTCCAGGCAAGAATACTGGAGTGCGTTGCCATTTCCTTCTCCAATGCAGGAAAGTGAAAAGTGAAAGTGAAGTCGCTCAGTTGTGCCCAACTGTTAGCAACCCCATGGACTGCAACCTACCAGGCTCCTCTGTCCATAGGATTTTCCAGGCAAGAGTACTGGAGTGGGTTGCCATTGCCTTCTCAGATATGAGGTGTTATGCCCAATCTAATCCCTTAATCATACCTCTATGAGACTATATCAGGTAGTGGTGTTTTTTTTTCCCCTTATAGTGGACTCTGTATTTATATCCCTATTGTTGAATTTCCTTCAACAAAAAGTGAGTGGCTTATCAGGGGCAATATTATGAGAAGGCTCTTAAAAATAAAAGCAGACACACTGTGAACTCTTGAAAGAGTTGCTGGCCCCTCAATGCTGGTTGGGCTGAGGTCTGTTTGAGTAACTTTATCACCAAGGCCCAGGCTGAAGGGTAGCAGCCTCTCTTAAGTCTTCCTCTCGTGGTAATGGCGGACTGCAAAAAGGAAAGCTCAGTTATGCAGGCACATTTTCATTCTCTGCTAGTTTCATGTTGATAATATCTCAGTAATTCATGCCAAGTTATTCACATAGATGTGCCACGAGTCAAGGGCTAGAATAACTGAATCTACCATAGTCTGTTCTCTTGTTCATAAATATTTTTATCCCTCCCAACTGCTAAATACAGTCACCCCCATTTAATACTCCCCAAACCCTTAATTAATTGTGTCATCAGCTTCACCAGGAATTTATCGTCCAGACGTGGCTCCTCTTGATCTGGAGAACAATGAAATAAAAAATTATGTGACCCACACATACTCAATACACAGTGGTGAAGTGGGGGCAGGAGAGACCTAAGAAACATCCCTATTTTAAAAAGGAAAAATAGGAAGAGAAATTAACTATAGCACTTTTTATATTCTTCTGAGAAAAAATGTGTCAGGACCCTTTCCCTAGGATATAAGGATGTAGCTTTGGTCTGTGATTTTATTTCTTGGAAGTAGCTTCCAGTTTTATCTTCCATATCTCTTATTAGCTCTGGTTTCTAAAGCTATTGACTAGTATCCCCCTCTGTAATTTCTGAAGAAAGCATGGTAGAATAATGTTTTGTTTTGTTTTGTTTTATGGCTAGGCAACTTTCTCAATTTTTTTCTTGACTACAACAGAAAGTTGTAAACTGAAAGGTCTTTTTACATTTCTGTCTCAATAACATTTAATCCATGTTGACAGTGTTTTAGTAAGTAGATTTCTCAAGAATTTTGTACTTTTTTAATATATATGAGTTACACTGACTCATACAATTCGGTTCTGGGACATAATTCTCCTTCTAGATTCAATTATGTATCTATTAGCGGTTTTGGGACATAATTCTCCTTCTAGATTCAATTATGTATTTATTAGACATGTTAGGATTCTGTGAGACGATGCCCTAAATCATCTTAGGAGTTCTTTCATTAAACAGAGAGAATGAACAAGACTCCAATTTAATTGTCACAAGTCTTAACAAAGGGTCCTACTCTCAAAGTATGTTTGTTTGGAAACTCCTGGACTTGGTGAGATTGTATTCTAAAGGATATAGCCTTTATCTGGTGGGAGAGAGTTAAAATTTTCAAAGCTGCAGTGTATGGGTTTCAATAGCCTCTCTAAAATGAGTCTGTGAAGTAGCCGATTCTAAGCATACCTCATTCTTACAGCACCTTGTCAAATGTGCTGGTAGCAAGCACCTCGTTCTTTAAAGTTTCATTGATTTCTCCTAACTCTACTAGTTAATTGTGCACCTATTTGGCAGTATTAGTCACTCAGTCATGTCCGGCTCTTTGAGACCCCATGGACTGTAGCCCACCAGGCTCCTCTGTCCATGTCTCCAGGCAAAAACACTGGAGTGGGTTGCTTTCTCCATGGACTCTTCCTGATCCAGGGACTGAACCCAGGTCTGCTGCACTGCAGGCAGATTCTTTCACCATCTGAGCCACTGGGGAAGCTCCTATATTGATATGAAAGTGAAAGTCACTCAGTGGTGTCAGACTCTTTATGACCCCATGGACTGTATATTCTCCAGGCCAGAATACTGGAGTGAGTAGCCTTTCCCCTTCTCCAGGGGATCTTCCCAACCCAGAGATCAAACCCAGGTGTCCCACATTGCAGGTGGATTCTTTACCAGCTGAGTCACTGCAGGCACTAGTTTTAAATGTTGCTGCCACATAACACAGGCCACCATTTTTTGAGCCTTATAAGATAGTTTCATCACCATGTTTTCCCCACCGTTTATTTACTGCCCACTGTCACATTATAAAACTAGTTAAGAATCTATTTTTAGGAATCTTATATCTATCATTATCAAACAAGCCACCACAGAAACTTAGTACTTTAAAACAGCAATNGGTGGGAGGTGGGAGGGGGACTCGGGATTGGGAGCTTGTATGCACCTGTGGTGGATTCGTGTCGATGTATGGCAAACCCAATAGAGTATTGTAAAGTTAAATTTAAAAATAAATAAATTAAAAAAAAAAATAAAATAAAATAAAACAGCAATTGTTATTTTTTTTTAAATTTGTGAGTTGTGTGGGGTTCAGCTGATTGAGGCTGAGATGAGTTGGGCAGCTCTGCATCAAGTTCTGTGTTTCTGGCTGGGCTTGGGTTCATTCCGTATTAGTTCATTCTTTCTCTGGCTGAAGCGGCAGAAACAACATATAAAAACCTCTTCTCAGGGTGATAGCAAAAGGGAAAGAGAATAGGCCCAACTGCATATTAACATCTCAGGTCTCTGCTTGTATCATGTTGGCTAGGATCCCATTGGTCAAAGCAAGTCTCATGGGCAAGGCAGGTATACTTTGCTATGGAGATGAGGAAGGGAAGTGGTACACATCTTTGAACAATAACTTAATCTGCCACAGAAATTGAGCTGCCAAGTATGTTCATCTTGACAGTATACTCAGTGACTGGGAAAACTGCAATTGGGTTCAGGAACCCATTGGTCACACTCTGAGATACATCTGAACCAGGACATTTTTCCAGTTCAGGACGTTTTCCAGTTGACTTCCACACACCTCTGTTGTAACAATGGTGCGTGAGTTTTTGGTATGTGTTAATTCATGTATTATATCCTACATCCCCTAAATGATTTGATATCCTTTCTCAATAGTATACAATTACTCTGATAAATGACCGTAGTCCTTTGGGAAAGAAATGGGGCAATCATTACTACGTCAACTTGCAGTAACATGCAAAGTCTTTCCTCAAGTGGCCTACCCTCTCTTAACTGGTGGGCTTTGGATCAGGAACAAGCTCAAGGCTGAAAATTGAGCAAGGGATCATCATTCTCTATTTTTGCTCTGACTAACATCATCTGCTTTCTGCTCACTCACTCTTGGTCTGTATGTTATGTATCAATATCAAACAATGCTCTCACTGGCTACCGAACCATCTCACCCTTAGGAACTCCATAGTCTCAAACATCATAATGGGTCAGAACTTCCTAGATGCCATTTGGCACTTTTTGCCCCCAAACTCATACGGTCATTGCACCCACCTGGCCTCTGACAGTTAAGTGTTATCTATTGACCTCTACTGGGCTTCCCTGGTGACTCAGAGGTCAAGAATCCGCCTGCAATTCAGGAGATGCGGGTTCGATCCCTGGGTTGGGAAGATCCCCTGGAGGAAATGGCAACCCACTCCAGTATTTTGCCTGGGAAATCCCATGGACAGAGGAGCCTGGTGGACTACAGTTCATGGGGCTGCAAATAAAGAGTCAGACACACTTAGCGACTAAACAACAACACAGTAACTGGCCTCTATTACTCCTCACTGACACTAGAGAGCCTGTTTCCATAAAAATATCCCTTAGGCTCAATCTTGGCTCACGGAGTCCTCCCAGTGTGGACTTGCGATGCTGGCAGCACCCTCACTAGTACACTGCTCTTTGCTGTAGTAAAGAGAATGTCTTCTGAGCTTTTCCAGTTAATACAGGCACCTGATGTTTTCTGTTTATATATACTGATCTTTGTGCCACTGTTTTTTTTTTGTTGTTTTTCTTCTCATGTTCTCTCAAGGCAGTTTTAATCTCTTCCCTTTATTAACTATTGGTCATTAAAAAAAAAATCAAACTTAAACTGTCCCACCTGCATATTAGGACTGGCTCCAAAGTGTTCTTGACAAGTCATTAATTCCTGAGTTGTAGAAAAGCAACTTACTGTCAGTAAATGTTCCCTATCCTGTCTGATGGAATGTCTCCACCGGTCCAGCGCCCTCAAGATTCATTTCCTAGCATGGTCTCCCAGTTCCTGTCAAACAGATTATCCATATTCTGTAGCTCTTTTGGTAATAGTGTCTTCCCTCCCACAGCAGAAACAGTACTTCCACAGTTGGTCCTTGATGCAATTTAGCTTAGTTCTATTTATTGATCTAGATCTGAAAGAAATGAGAGGTATGAAAGATCTTAAAGTAAGCATCTTGTTTGGCATCTGCTTCAGGTGAGGATTTTGCATGGCTTCAGATAGGTGGAGGTTATTACCCTTTAGCAAGCAGTTGGTTGTAGGCCATTCAAACTAGTCCAGATTCATGGGATGCTGAGTTTTCTAAGCTCATAAATGCATCCTCTCAGATATTCCCATTCCTATCATCAGAGTACAGATGCTTTCCCATCAGGATCTTGCTTCCTGTACAGACTTGCTAGTGTTGTGATCTCAGCCTGCTTCATAATTATACTATTCTCTTAATCAGGCCTTACTTCTGATTTTCAGCAGTCCACCATCGGCTATGGGAGATGAAAATCACTTCGGTGCTTTTACAGAGGGCTTCTGGCTTAAATATGGTGCCTGAATTAATAGCCAACTGATGTGAGACAGCTGTTCTTCTTTCAACCCTTTAACTTAATAATAAATCAACTACCTAGACCTTGTAATTACCATTGATCCCACATCTGAAATATTGTTGTAAAAGCACTGTTGTATTATTCTTGTAAAAGTAATTTTCACCTTCCTTCCCAATTCACTGCATGTGAGAGTCTTGGTAACCCTCACCCTTAACAATCCAGGGTTTATCACCACCCACTTGCTGCCAGCATCAGGATCCTTGTTCCCAACCAGAGAGTTATCAAATCCAGAAATCCATCCTGAAGTTCTCCTTCCCAGGGAAACTTCCAACTTAATTTGGATTTCTTTTAAAATAAGATCCGGAGATAACATTTAAATGCTAGCAGCTTATTTTGGATGCAATTGCAGGAAACTTCAGTAGTGAATGGGGAAATATGAAAGGGAAGATGGCTAGTAAAAGGTACAAGACAAAGCCAGTTTCAACAGCAGGCAACTGGTTCTAAATTTCACTAGGGAACTCTGGAGCCCCTGTGAGATACATACCCCAGATTCATATGACTCCACTGAGAAAGTTATGATATTTAGAAACCAACTCTTATCACCTGTGGAGGGTTTATCCAAGATGACAAACTGGGTATTTCTGGGCTTCTTCATAGCTGGGAAAAGTTAGCTCCAACCCCAGACAGTTCTCCAAAAAGAGATGCAGATGTGGACAGTTACAAGCTGGATGGCATGGACTGTTAAATAAGATTCAGGGAAAATGGGAAGGGCACAGTGGTAATTTGTGGTAACCTCTAATGCAGGCATGGCTCTCAGCCACCATCTCTCACTGGATTCTTGCAATTGCTTCTTATTTGGTGCTCCAGCTTCCATTTTTGCCTCTTCATAATACTCTCAACACAACAGTGAGAGGGATGCTGATAAAATTGAAGTCAGGTGTGTCTTTCTCTGCTCAAAACTCAGCTGCCTCCCCATCTTACACAAGGTAAAAGTGAAGTTCTTGCCATGAGATTGGCGGTCTCGCAAGATTGGCTCCACTCAGACTTCCTTCACTGCCACGTCTCCTTTACATTTTGACTCAATAAAGCAGTATCCTCATTCTTTAAACATAAAGTGCAGGCACTGTAAGGCCTTTGCAATTGCCGTCCCCTCTGCCTGGAAAACTCTTAGCCCTGGATAGAGGCATGGCTCCTTCCCTCTCTCTGATCTTGACTGTTACATCCCCTCAATGGGTCCTTTGAACGCCTCAATCTCTATTTCTTTCCTTTCTTTGTTTTTATCCCTCATTCTTATCACATTTAATATTCAATTATTTTCTCTATTTAAAAAAATTGAAGTACAGTTGATTTATAATATGGTTAGAGGTGTACTGCAAAGTGATTCAGTTATATACATATATTTTCAGATTATTTTCTATTATAGGTTATAAGATACTAAATATGGTTCCCTATGCTATACAGTAAGTCTTTGTTGTTTGTCCATTGTATGTATAGTAGTATCTGTTAATCCCAAATTTCTAACATCTCCCTACCCTTGCTTTTCTCTCTGGTTGTTTTCTACATCTACGGGTCTGTTTCCGTTTTGCATACAGATGCATTTGTATAATTTTTAGATCCCACATAAAAATGATATGTCTTTCACTTCACTAAGTTTAACACTCCATCCATGTTGCTGCAAATGGCAATATTTCAATCTTGGGCTAATATTCTATTGTATACATAGACTACATCTTCTTAAACCACTTAGGTTGCTTCCACGTCTTGGCTATTAAAATAGTACCATGAACACTGGGGTGTGTGTACCTTTTGAATTAGCGTTTTCATCTTTTCTGGATATATACCCAGGAGCAGGAGTGCCAGATCACATAGTACTTCTATTTCTAGTTTTTTAAAGTAATGTCCAAACTATTCTCCACAGTGGCTGTACCAGTTTACGTTCCCACTAATAGTATAGGAGGGTTCCCTTTTCTCCACACCCCTCTGCAGCATTATTTGTAGACTTTCTGATGATGGCCATTCTGACAGGTGTGAGGTGAAAACTCATTGTGGTTTTGATTTCTCCTTCTCCAATAACTAGTAATGCTGAACATCTTCACATGTGCCTGTCAGCCACCTGCATGTCTTCTTTGGGGAAATGTCTATATTTAGGTCTTCTGCCCATCTTTCTCAATATTGAGTTGTATGAGCCATTTGTATATTTTGGAAATTAAGCCCTTGTGAGTCATTTCATTTTCAAATATTTTCTTCCAGTCCATAGGTTGTCTTTTGTTTGGATGGTTACCTTCCCTGTGCAGAAGCTCTTCATTTTGATTGGGTCCCATTCACTTACAGCTTTGGGACACTGATCTAAGGAAACACTGCTGTGGTGTGAGAGTGTTTTGCCTACGTTCTCTTCTAGTTTTACAGTGTCATGTTTTCTATTTAGGTCTTTAACCAATTTTGAGTTTATTTTTGTATATGGTGTGAGGCAGTGTTCTAATGTATTGATTTACATGGAGCTGTCCAGATTTCCAAACAGCACCTGTTAAGGAGACAGTCTTCTCCATTGTATATTTTTGCTTCCTTTGTCATACGTTAATTGATCATAGGTGTGTGGGTTTGTTTCTGGGCTTTCTATTCTGTCCCATTCACCTGTGTGTCTGTTCTTCTGCCAATACCAGATTGTTTTGATTACTGTGGCTTTGTAGTATGAAGCTTGGAAGAGTTAAGCCTCCAACTTTGTTCTTTTTCTTCAGTATTGTTTTTAGCAATTCTGGGTCTTTTGTGGTTCCTTATAAAAGAATTATTTGTTCTACTTCTGTAAACAATGTCATTGGTATTTTGATAGGGATTGCATTTAATCTGTATATTGCTTTGGGTACTTGGCTATTTTAACAATGTTCTTTCAATCCATGAGCATAGGATGTTTTTCCTTTTTTTTTTTTTTTGGAATCTTCTTCAGTTTCCTTGATCAATGTTTTCCAGTTTTCAGTGTATAGGTTTTTGACCTTGGTTAGATTTATTCCTCTATTTTATTTTTCGGATTCAATTTTAAATGAGATTGATGCAATTGTAACTGAGATTGCGTTTTTACTTTCTATTTTTGATATTCCCTGGTGGCTCAGACAGTAAAGGTCTTGCTTACAATGCGGGAGACCTGGGTTTGATCCCTGGGTCAGGAAGATCCTCTGGAGAAGGAAATGGCAACCCACTCCAGTACTCTTGCCTGGAAAAATCCCATGGAGAGGAGCATGGTGGGCTACAGTCCACTGGGTTGCAAAGAGTCAGACACGACTGAGCGACTTCACTTTGTTAGTGTAAAGGAATATAATACATTTCTTTCTGTAAATTAATCTTGTATCCTACTACCTTGCTGATTTAATTTATGAGTTCTAATCGTTTTTGCATGGAGACTTTATTAGTTCTGTATTTAGAATACTGTGTCACCTGCAAATAGTGACAGTTCTCTCTCTCTCTCAATTTGGATACCTTTTCTTTCTTTTTCATGTCTGATTACTGGGGTTACCTTACCCCAGTGCATGCACTGGCAACGTCTGCCCAGTTCCACCACTGCCCCTGTGCTTATGCTGATAAGGGTCTCTGCAATTTGGCCTGGACCACACCACCGGTGTCCAGGTCTGTCTCTGAGGAGCTAGATTAAATCTCTGCCCTGGTCTCTCCCCAGGCTGTGGTATGGAGCAAGTGAGGCTGAGGTGGTAGCTTCTTTGAACTGGGAAGTGTAGCAAATTGGCAGCTGCTAGCACAGGTGTCTCTCTGCCCTGATCATTACTAAACCAGCACATATGTTCTCCTCACAAGTAGATTCTAGGCTTCTCCAGGCCTTTTATCCATCTCAATGGATTTCTCAGCAGTCAAGGAGGCTCCTCAGGTTTAGAGTCTGCCCATGTGGACCTTCTTTTCCTTAAAGATCCCTCCCAGGGGCACCAGTCCTGCCCGGATGCCTTTTTCCCCCAGACTACCCAGTTACATGGAGATCTGTCTTGTGGCTTTGGTTGTATAGATCTTCTGCCAGTTTCTAATTGGCTTTCTGTGAACAATGTTCCACATGGAGATGTATTTTTGATGTGTTTTTGAGGAAAGGTGAGCTCCACATCCTCCTACTCTGCCATCTTGACCCCTCCCTCAGCCCTTCTCTTGCATTAACTTTTCTAGGATTTTGACTGAATGTCCTGGGCCTTTCTGAGGTCCTTCTACTTTAGGTGAACATAACTGCATTGTCCTGTGCTATGCAAACTCCAAGATTTTGTTCAGTTCAGTCGCTCAGTCGTGTCCAACTCTTTGCAACCCCATGAATTGCAGCACCCCAGGCCTCCCTGTTCATCACCAACTCCCGGAGTTCACTCAAACTCACGTCCATAGAGTCGGTGATGCCATCCAGCCATCTCATCCTCTGTAGTCCCCTTTTCCTCCTTCCCCCAATCCCTCCCAGCATCAGAGTCTTTTCCAATGAGTCAGTTACCCAATAGCTATCCTCTGCCTACTCTTACTGAACCTTGATCTTTGCATACACAGCTTTATACTCACCCAAAAACTCAAGGGGACCCTTATACAGATTTCTGAGGCTGTCTTATCTGTGAATCTGCCTTTTAGTAATGTGATCTGTAACTTCCAGCTACATCAGCATCCCCAAACTCTTATTTCTCTTGTCTCTACCCAGTGAAAGCACTGCTTTAAAAAGACACAGAAACACCTAAAAAAAAATTGGGCTCCACTTCTCTGAGCTGAGGTTTGAATAGTGGTTGCAGGTAGAAAACTGGAATGAAATATTTTTCTTATCTCAAGCATCACAGACCTGTGTTTTCTGTTGTCCCATGACTGCAAACAGTTTCTTCATACATTTTGTTCAGCTGTACAGTTCTTCACTGGAAAAAAAGATCAGTCCAATAACCATTTCTCTATAATGTTTTGTACTGCATCTTTGCTTAAATATGATGCCTTA
Source organism: Neotragus pygmaeus (assembly GCA_006410875.1). Taxonomy (NCBI): domain Eukaryota; kingdom Metazoa; phylum Chordata; class Mammalia; order Artiodactyla; family Bovidae; genus Neotragus; species Neotragus pygmaeus. Next base: position 466,678 of record SJYV01022214.1, on the reverse strand, counting down.
TTTCATCCTCCAACATCTCAAAGAAATGTTCTTAAACTACTTTCTGGCTAAGAAGCCAAACTTAAATGAGTTAATCCCTTTCTCTCATCCTTTAGCCCTCTCAAAAGTAGAAGCAAATTTTATTCACACTGCTCTTCATTCCACTTAACTCAGTCCTTTGCACACAACAGATATTCAATAAATAAACTAAACTTTAGGTAGATGCTTTTTCAACATTATATACCTGAAAAAAATGCTAAATTTCAAAGATGACAGATTGGAGAAGAGGAAGAAACTAATATTGGTTAGGAGCTAGGATTAGCAAAGTACAGATCAGAGGCCAAAGCTGGCCCACTTATCTTTTTAAATAAAGTGTTATTGGAAAACAGCTATCCTTATTCCCTTACACACTCACTGACCCTGGATGTTTTCATGCAGTGATGACTAACTCGAGCAGTTGGGTCCAAAAGTCTAAAATATTAACAATCTGGCCCTTGAAAGAAGTTATCTGCCAACCTCTGATTTAGTATATGTTATATACCAGGCAATGTACTCAGCAGTGTTACATATTTTTCCCTTCATTAAATTTCCCAGTCATGTTGTGAATATTAAGTAATGACATTATCAGATGTGAACTCTGAAACCAACAAGGTAACATGTTCCAGGTTCTATAGCTCATAAGTGGCAGAATACAAATTTTAATTCTGATTTGTGAGATTCTGCTACCTATGTTCTTTTTACTTCTAACAGAGAATCTTGAAAGAAAATAGAAGGCTGTTTTCACTGATTTGTGTGTCACCACATAGGGGCAAGTGAAAGCAAAGATAAACTAAAGAGCTGCCTTTGCCTTTGTATGCTTTTATAACAATAATCTATACCATTACTATTTATAAAGAAATTTTTATATGCTGCTGCTGCTAAGTCGCTTCATTCGTGTCCGACTCTGTGCGACCCCATAGATGACAGCCCACTAGGCTCCTCTGTCCCTGGGATTCTCCAGGCAAGAATACTGGAGTGGGTTGCTGCTAAGAATTATATATATGCATATGTGTGTCTGTACATATAAATAATTTACTTCTCATATTCTATGAGGATACTGTTATACATACAGAAAGAAATGCTTAGAAGGATTGAATAAATCCTTAGAAGGATTACTATTACAAAATAGTAATTAGTAAATCAAAGATTCAACCTAATTTTCCTAACACACAAAAGCTCTCTCAATTTCTCTCCTATGCTTCCATGACTTTAGTCACTATCCCATGGCCTGAGAAAAGAACGTCTTGGGGGTCTGCTGTGGTCACACACGGCACCATGAGGCCACTTGCCAACAGCTCTTCTGGGCCTCCTCGACGAGCTTTCCAGCATCACTCCCAGTCCTGTCCAGATGTGATGCTTTTCTTTCCTCACTTCTTCTAAATGTGTTAAGCTCCAAGCCCTCATCATTGAATTTTAAATTATCTTCTGATTTCCTATGTGGGCCAAGAATGAGAGAGCAGTATGGGGAAAAAAAATGGTAGTGACAATAAATGGGAAGCGTTTGTGAAAATCTTTTTCTTCTTTTGCAAAAGAGCTGTAATCATGTTTTCTATCAACAGGACTCCTTCCTTCAGCTGTAACAAAGTTAGAGAAAGTGACAGTGCTATAAATTGAGAGTTCAGGAGGTGACTCTATTGACCCAGTCTTTTCAACGGGATTGGTATTACAGGTTTCCTGCATAGAAATCAGGGCAAGAATATTTCTAAAGCAATCTCATCTTTGCTAGTATCCCTTTTCTCTCTCCTTATGCTTCTTCTCTTTCCCATGGTGTCTCTGAGTTCTCTGTTCTGGTTTCTGCTGGGTATGTTCTCCTTCCAAACCTCAGTAACTTTCCACGGTGCCCAAGATCCAATCACCCAGGGGACAGAGTTAGGGACATAATTTGGCATTTGCCTGACTGAGTTTTCTGAGAACTGGTTTCAAAGACATCCTTCTCTTTATAGACCAACAGATTGTTTTATATAGACACAGAGAATGCCAAAATGATAGAGCAGCTAAGTGTTTGATAAAATGTAAGATGCCATATATGTCTACAGACAATTTTGGGGAGGATTTTTGTTCATGTAAAGAGATAGAGATACGGGTCAGAATTATCCCACATGGATGCTCTGATGTGGGTTTTACTTATAGAAATGTTCTAAAGGTGAGAAATGGCAGTGGAGTAAAGGTGTAAAACCTGAACACAAATATGCATAGCCAACCAGAAGAAAACTCCCAGGATATTAGGACTGAATATTCACTTATCTGACAGGAGACATGCACGACCATCCTATCCCAAAGGAAGCAAGAGTGGGCCCGAGAGCCTCGGGGAGACCAAGGAGTCGGTAAACCACAGCAAAGGGAAGTGAGCCGCAAAGAGGGAGGACAATCCCACAGGACCTGGGGCGCTGGCCGCCCTTTCAACTACATCTTCACCGAAAGTTTTAATTGAGTCTTTTGAGGATTTTCTTTTTTCCTTGTGGGGATACATCCTTGATTCTATCATAGCAGTTAGGAAGGAAAATTGCGTTCATTTTAGAATCAATAGCTGGAACACATCAGTTCCACAAAGCAAAAGTTGTCTTTCCATTTTAAATCATCATGTAAGAGTTTCTGTCATGTCTGTTGGATTATGCCTATCCTGAACTGGCTCTCTTTCTTCCAGTCTTCCCCCTACCATAAATGTCATCTTTCCTGGCATCCAAACCTTAACCTGCCTTCCCTTTCTCCTTCATTTTCCTAAACCAAGCCCAAAGGTAAAACACTTGCCTTATAGACCGCATCAGTAGCAGACCAGTTACCTGAAGAACTAGGAACCGTCAGAAAAGACACCATCAGTTAAGAGTCACTTGACCTTCACTGTTTCCCTCTTCACTGCCTTAAATGCCTGTGAAAAATAAAAAAGGGGGGAAAAAAAGATTAAACAAACAGAACATGCTCTTCTTCACTACAGTCACATGGGCTTAGGCTTCTGGGTCTAAGATGAAGGGAGGGAAACAAATGAGACAACTTTTAGATTTAAACTAGCTGGGTTTTGTCATCAAAAGGCCCAAAATGCAATGGAATCTTCTTAAAAGGTTAATAGAAGACAAAAATGGAGTATATAGGCACTGCATATTTAAGATAGTGACTAGAAAACAGTAAGGCCTTTTGGTTTATACACCACTGAATTCAGACTGATCAACAGATTATATTGTTACAACTTATGCAACCAAGATGAAGCCTAGGCTAGTGCAGAAAACATGCTTTGGAATCACATAAGTCTGGCTTCAAATCTCATGTCACTTAATACCTGAGTGAACTGGATCACTTCACATCTCTCGAGTGTTTTTTCACATCTACAAAATGAAGTGCCATTTCCCTAGTGCACAGTCATCATGAGAATTACTCGATGCTGAGACAGTGCATCTCGAGTAACTAGCACAGTGCTGGACACAACAGGCACTCAGTGAATCATTCTATCATCATCACATCTGATTACCTAAAAGGTCTGTTTCTCTCATTTGCGCAAATCCAAATGCTATGAATTTTCTTTAGGTGCCAGCCATCTCTTTATGAATCCATCCCTAACTGCCATAGTGGATAATTTTACTCAGGGATTTGAAAGTGACTGTCAGGAAAAGGAAAGGTGGGCATTCAGTTCTGCTCCCACAGGGCAATTTTATATAGACATAAAGAGAAACAGATTTTGGTTCCGTATCTGAAATAGCTTTCCAACAATTTTAACTCAATCAATAACAGATTAGACATCGTGAACTCATCTCCACTCTAAGGGACACTGTTGAGTAGTGACAGGTCACATCGAACCTCTCTTTGGTTCCTGAAAACAGGTTCAATACTGGTTCTTACACTTACCAGTGACAAGAACTTGGCCAAGTGCATAACCTGAGTCTGCTTGCTTAATGTGAAAATGTGTTAATCGTATCTACCGGGTCAGTGTTGTTCTGAGGATTAAATGTTAAAAGAACCTTCCCCAGTTCATTACCAAAAAACAAAACAAAATACTGCCCTGACCTCTGGGGACCAAGGTAAGGGCAGAGTCCTGTCGGGCTCATAAAATCTTAGGAAAACAGTTCAGCTCAGTTGCTCAGTCGTGTCTGACTCTTTCCGACCCCATGGACTGCAGCATGCCAGGCCTCCCTGTCCATCACCAACTCCCGGAATTTTACTCAAACTCATGTCCATTGAGTCAGTGATGCCATCCAACCATCTCATTCTCTGTCGCCCCCTTCTCCTCCCACCTTCAATCGTTGCTTTTAAAGACAAAAAAAGAAAAAGAAAAAGCAAACCCTTCTCACACTTGGAACATACTCTCATGGAAACCTCCAATAGCAGACTGTATTACCATACTATCCCACATCCAGTGACTGGAGAGCAGGGTCATTTTACAAAAGGAATGAGACAATAATATGCAAGTTAGACGATGTATCCTTTCCAGAACTGTGTGTCTTTTGTTCTTTTGGGCTTTAGGCATCTTTTTATATGGTATAATCCATTAGATATTATAAAAAGTTACAGGTATATTCAGATGTTCTATACCAACTATTTGGAACAATAGTATACTCTGTAACATCTATTATCAATATGACAAAGTGACTACCAATATTATCAAGATCCTACATTATTCCAGCATTATTGAATGATATCAACATATAGAACAGTGTGTACATTTAAGGTGTACAATGTATTTTTATTTTTATTGCAAATTAACCAACCACCACTGCCTTAGCTAACATCTGTACTATATCATCTAATTAGGATCTACTGTCCTAGCAACTTTATATAGGTATATAATAAGGTATTAACAACTATCATCATGATGCTGTACATTAGATTCCATGCCTTATTCATTTTATAACTGGAAATGTATACACATCAACCAACATTTCCAGATCCTTTCCCCCAGCCCTAGCCACTGGTAACCACCATTCTAGCCTCTGTTTCTGTAAGTTTGGCTTTTTTAGATGCTATATATAAGTTATATCACACAATATTTCTTTCTCTGTCTTATTTCACTTAGGATAATTCCCATAAGGACCATCCATGTTATCAGAAGTGGCATAATATCCTTCTTTCTCATGACTGAATAGTAATCCATTGTACATAAAATCAAATCAATTTGATAGACTAAGCTTACAAGTTTACCTCTCAATATCAAAAATCCTTTGAAGTGTCTGAAAAAATTTTCATAAGAATTAATCCTTCATCCATCTGACAAATCACTATTGCTCTCTGGCTATGCTCTAGGTGCTACTGTGGTGAAGAAGTTAAGCAAGGTTCCTGATCTCAGGGAGCTTACAGGTCAAGGTGGGGAGGGCAAGAGAAAAAAATACAATAAATAGCATAACTGTAGCAAAAGGTCTATACTACGAAAGTAAAAAGAATAACTGTGGTTGAGAGTGACTGGAAGGAGGGGTTTGGGGAACTGTTTTCCCTATAGCATGCAGGAAATCCTTTNTTTTAACTCAATCAATAACAGATTAGACATCGTGAACTCATCTCCACTCTAAGGGACACTGTTGAGTAGTGACAGGTCACATCGAACCTCTCTTTGGTTCCTGAAAACAGGTTCAATACTGGTTCTTACACTTACCAGTGACAAGAACTTGGCCAAGTGCATAACCTGAGTCTGCTTGCTTAATGTGAAAATGTGTTAATCGTATCTACCGGGTCAGTGTTGTTCTGAGGATTAAATGTTAAAAGAACCTTCCCCAGTTCATTACCAAAAAACAAAACAAAATACTGCCCTGACCTCTGGGGACCAAGGTAAGGGCAGAGTCCTGTCGGGCTCATAAAATCTTAGGAAAACAGTTCAGCTCAGTTGCTCAGTCGTGTCTGACTCTTTCCGACCCCATGGACTGCAGCATGCCAGGCCTCCCTGTCCATCACCAACTCCCGGAATTTTACTCAAACTCATGTCCATTGAGTCAGTGATGCCATCCAACCATCTCATTCTCTGTCGCCCCCTTCTCCTCCCACCTTCAATCGTTGCTTTTAAAGACAAAAAAAGAAAAAGAAAAAGCAAACCCTTCTCACACTTGGAACATACTCTCATGGAAACCTCCAATAGCAGACTGTATTACCATACTATCCCACATCCAGTGACTGGAGAGCAGGGTCATTTTACAAAAGGAATGAGACAATAATATGCAAGTTAGACGATGTATCCTTTCCAGAACTGTGTGTCTTTTGTTCTTTTGGGCTTTAGGCATCTTTTTATATGGTATAATCCATTAGATATTATAAAAAGTTACAGGTATATTCAGATGTTCTATACCAACTATTTGGAACAATAGTATACTCTGTAACATCTATTATCAATATGACAAAGTTACTACCAATATTATCAAGATCCTACATTATTCCAGCATTATTGAATGATATCAACATATAGAACAGTGTGTACATTTAAGGTGTACAATGTATTTTTATTTTTATTGCAAATTAACCAACCACCACTGCCTTAGCTAACATCTGTACTATATCATCTAATTAGGATCTACTGTCCTAGCAACTTTATATAGGTATATAATAAGGTATTAACAACTATCATCATGATGCTGTACATTAGATTCCATGCCTTATTCATTTTATAACTGGAAATGTATACACATCAACCAACATTTCCAGATCCTTTCCCCCAGCCCTAGCCACTGGTAACCACCATTCTAGCCTCTGTTTCTGTAAGTTTGGCTTTTTTAGATGCTATATATAAGTTATATCACACAATATTTCTTTCTCTGTCTTATTTCACTTAGGATAATTCCCATAAGGACCATCCATGTTATCAGAAGTGGCATAATATCCTTCTTTCTCATGACTGAATAGTAATCCATTGTACATAAAATCAAATCAATTTGATAGACTAAGCTTACAAGTTTACCTCTCAATATCAAAAATCCTTTGAAGTGTCTGAAAAAATTTTCATAAGAATTAATCCTTCATCCATCTGACAAATCACTATTGCTCTCTGGCTATGCTCTAGGTGCTACTGTGGTGAAGAAGTTAAGCAAGGTTCCTGATCTCAGGGAGCTTACAGGTCAAGGTGGGGAGGGCAAGAGAAAAAAATACAATAAATAGCATAACTGTAGCAAAAGGTCTATACTACGAAAGTAAAAAGAATAACTGTGGTTGAGAGTGACTGGAAGGAGGGGTTTGGGGAACTGTTTTCCCTATAGCATGCAGGAAATCCTTTTCAGTTCAGTCACTCAGTCTTGTCCGACTCTGTGTGACCCCATGGACTGCACCATGCCAGGCTTCCCTGTCCAACACCAACTCCCGGAGCTTACTCAAACTCACGTCCATCGAGTCTGTGACGCCATCCAATCATCTCATCCTCTGTTGGCCCCTTCTCTTCCCGCCTTCAATCCTTTTGGAGGAGGTATATGTGGCTTAGTGGTAAAGAATCTGCCTGCCAGTGGAGATGCAGGTTCCATCCCTGGGTTGGGAAGATCCCGGAGAAGGAAATGGCAACCTGCTCGAGTATTCCTGCCCGGGAAATCCCATGGATTTGGGGTTACAGGCCATGGGGTTGCCAGGAGTTGGACATGACTTAGAGACTAAACAACAACAACAAACATGTGATCTGAGATTTGAATGATCCAAAGATAGACTTCCAAAAATCTTAGACCATTCCCCACAGAGGAAGTAGTTCAAACGTCTAGAGTGGTCTGAGCTTGATCCGTTCAAGGAACAGAAACTGCATTCGTAAGAGCGAATGAACCAGAAATTTTGAAGACTGTCTAGTTTAGAGAAAACAGAAAGGATTGGATTACCAGAGAGACAGTTACAAATTTCCTAAAATACATCAGGCAATTCCCAGGTGACACTATCTGCAGTGAGGAAATATGAAATACTAGATGAAAGTAACAGGCAAGATACAACACAATGCAGAGCGAATACCAGCTGAGGAAGTGCAAACTCTTTTCATTCAAATGACTCACCTTTGAAGTTCCCCTGAAGAAACTGCACATTGTACTCACTCAAGTCCTTTCCATATTTCTCTTACAGAAAGGAGTCCTATAAGAGAGATTCTTCTAGACGTTCCTTCCAGGTGCACAATTCCAATATTCCAATGGTAATATTATGAAATTTCAGCAACTCAGTTAACTTAGGTAAGCTGTTTCCTGTCATAAGTTGAGCAACAATCAAATTTCATAAGGAAATAACTGGACTTTAAATATAAAATATGTTTTATTAATATTTATGAAACTACTAAATATTCTAAAGGAGAAATTTTGCAGAGGTTTCAATTCTAAATATTGTTGTTTTCTTCCATTCTTATTAATATATAATTGACATACAGCACTGTATTAGTTTAAGGTATATGTAAGAGACACGGGTTTGATCCTGGGTTGGGAAGATCCCCTGGAAGAGGAAATGGCAACCCACTCCAGTTATCTTTGCCCAGAGAATCCCATGGACAGAAGAGCCTGCAGGCTATAGTTCATGGGGACACGGCTGAAGTGACTTAGCACACAGAGCACAATGAATATACAAAACTGTATAGAGTGAAAATGAAAAAAGTAGAGAATACTTTTCCCTTGTGACGAGAACGCTTAGGATTTACTCTCAACAGTTTTCATATGTAATATAGAGCAGTGTTAATTATATTTATCATGTCCCTAGTACTTATTTATCTTTATACCTGGAAGTTTGTAGCTTTTCACTGCCTTCATCCAATTCCCCATGCCCCACAACCGCACCTCTGGTAACCGCAAATCTGATTTTTCTATGAGTTTGTTTTTGAAGTATAATTGACTGACACAGTTAGCTCCTGTACTACAACATAGTGGTTCCATAATTCTACACATTTCAAAATGATCACCATGGTAAGGCTAGTTACAATGTAGCCATATAAAGATTTTGCATGGTTATGGACTATATTCCCCACACTATATATTATTTACCTGTTATTTTTGTGTTGGAAGTTTGTACCTCTTAATCTGTCTCACCTATTTCTTTCCTTCCTGACCTCTCCTCACCTCTGGCAACCACCTGTTGGTTCTCTATATTTACTGTTTGTTCCTTTCTTTTGTTTTTGAGATTCCACATATAAGTAAAATCATCCAGTATTTAAATGTCTACCTGTTCACTTAGCATAATAGCCCCTTATGTCTATCCATGTTTTCACAAATGGCAAGATATCATCCTTTTCAATGGCTAATATTCCTTTATATATACGCCACTTTTCATCTATTGATGGGCACTTAGGTTACTTCCATATCTTGGCTATTGTCAATAATATTGGAATGAACATATGTAAGTATCTCTTCTAATTAGGGTTTTTCTTTTATTTGAATAAATATTCAGGAGTGGAAGTTCTAAATCATATGATAGCTTTATTTTTGAGAAAATTCCATATTCTTTTCATGGTGGAAAAGAGTGGTATTGGTTGTAGCTTTTTAATTTTATTGACTTGGGCCCTCTGTTTTTATTCCTCTTTTCCCATTTTAATCTTTCTTCTACTTTATTCAACATATAATAATCTTATTCACTTACCTTAATGCTATACAGATTACATTAAGAAACCGTATATCTTTTCATTTGAATAAAAACTGATTTGAAGCATGGTTACAATTCTTGCTACTAACTACTGCTATAGCAATATTTCATAGTTTACTAATTGTAACTTGTTTTTTTTATATTTTTTAAACTGGAGGACAACTGCTTTACAATGTTGTGTTAGTTTCTGCTATTCAACATTGTGAATCAACTCTAAGTATACACGTACCCCATCCATCCCGAGCCTCCTCCCGCCTGTCCAGACCATCCCGGAGCCCTGAGCTGGGCTCCCTGCTGTGCAGCAGCTTCCCACTCGCTCTGTGTTGCACGTGGTAGTGTATGTATGTCAATGCTACTCTCTCTCTCTGTTCCAGACTCTGCTTTCCTTGCTGTGTCCAACAGTCTGTTCTCTATGTCTGCATCTCTACCCTGCAGGTACATTAGCACCTTTTTCCTAGATTCCATATATATGCATTATTATTCATTTTAAAACTTGGTTTACCAATCTTTCACGCAGTGGCGTGCAGAAAACAGATGAGTTTCGGGGCTTAGTCATATTGCCAAATACCAGTATGAATGTGGGCAATCCATAACCTCTCTTTACATCAGATTCCTCAACAGAAAACTGGAAAAAAAAAAAAAAATGTGTTCTGTGGTGTTTAGTCACTAAGTTGTGTCTGACTCTTATGACCTCATGTACTGTGGCCCACCAAGCTCCTCTGTTCATGGGATTTTCCAGGCAAGAATACTGGAGTGGGTTGCCATTTCCTTCTCCAGTGTGTTCTAGTTACCCCCAGAAGTTATTCCTTACAGCCCTAAAAATTTTAAATTATGAAATTTTTACAAATAATATGTATTACTGAGATAGTCATCCATCCATTCATCAAAGTTTAAAATTCTTACTACATACAAAAATCTGAGGCAGACACTGCAGTGTTTCCAGGATAGCAAACACAGTCTCTGTGCTCCATACCATACAGAGAGGTAAGTAAGTAGTCAACATTTCTGACCACCAAATAAGGATGTGTGGGAACCATTTCTGCTTTCCTAGATGAGAATGGTGGCTGCTGTTAAATATGTTTAAGATATTTTGATTTTCTAAAATTCTACTTTTTAGAATATCCCACCCCTTTGGGAGAATCTTCTAAGTGAGAAGTTATAAAGAGCATATAGGACATGAGCCAATCTGGGAGAGTTAACCACAGGAAGACTTGTCCATTCCTGTAATTCATGTTGATTAGGTTATCCTGGTTCTGAAAAAAGTTTAGAGCTAAAAATATTTTTCAGAGAGAGGCAAATTTACAGGTCCATCAAGAAGGGAAAATATTGGGAAAGGAAGATGACACATTTTTCTATGAGTTCTGTAATGGCATCAGCTGATAGAAATCATGGATTGGTGTGTGGGCGTAGGAAAAAGAAAAAGGTATGGGTGCCAGAGTGTTTCCAAGGAACAATTTCTGTGAGTCACAGTGACTGATTACTATGTGTAATCAAAGATAGGGAATGTCAATAATGATGGAGTTTCCAGCCTTCCTAAGTGGCGAAATGTTGGTGTTATTGATGAAGGAAAGGAATTTGGCATGCTGAGCCCAGTGTGGATGGAAGAAGGATGAGCTTAGTTTGGCAAGTGTTCATTTGAAGAAAGAAAATTGAACAGCTGAGTGTGAATGTTCGGCCGAAATTTCAAATAACACAGCTGGAACTCAGGTGAGAACAAGATGGAAGGAATAGATGTGGGTATCATTTGTACAGACATTATCCAGGAAGCTGACGGAACTTTGTAACCGGAGAAAGAGCCCAGCAATCAGGCTGAACTTTCAGAAATGCTCAGAGATAAGGACACACAGAGAAGAAAAGCCAGGGGTGGAGACAAAGATCAAGCAAGAAGGTAGTGACTTACCTTGGAAATGAGTAGAAGGTATTTCAAGGTTTCAACATAGGTGATGAATATATCCTTGAGTTTCTTATTCAAAAACTGTGTCAGTAAAGACAAGATAGTATAATTTTGGAGTTTGCTCTAGATACCAAGATTTTCTTTCAAGGTGAAGGAGAAATACACAAGTTGTGTGAAATACCTCTACGAAGAGGGAGAGTCTGAAGGTGACAGAGCAGGAATAAATATAGCAACAGTATCACTCAGGTTGGGGATGTGGCTTGAGAGAAAAATAAGGACACAGATTCCACGGACTGGAGAGAAGAGGGATAAACATGAAGGTTGAAACTGATTTAAAAAAAAAAAAAAAGGGGGAAGGCAACTTCTGAAGTTGCTCATTAAAATGGAGTGATTGCAGCCATGAAATTAAAAAAACACTTACTCCTCGGAAGGAAGGTTATGACCAACCTAGATAGCATATTCAAAAGCAGAGACCTTTGCCAACAAAGGTCCGTCTAGTTAAGGCTATGGTTTTTCCTGTGGTCATGTATGGAGGTAAGAGGTGGACTGTGATGTGAAGAAGGCTGAGTGCTGAAGAATTGATGCTTTTGAACTGTGGTGTTGGAGAAGACTCTTGGAGTCCCTTGGACTGCAAGGAGATCCAACCAGTCCATCCTAAAGGAGATCAGCCCTGGGATTTCTTTGGAAGGAATGATGCTAAAGCTGAAACTCCAGTCCTTTGGCCACCTCATGTGAAGAGTTGACTCATTGGAAAAGATTCTGATGCTGGGAGGGATTGGGGGCAGGAGGAGAAGGGGATGACAGAGGATGAGATGGCTGGATGGCATCACTGACTTGATGGACGTGAGTCTGAGTGAACTCCAGGAGTTGGTGATGGACAGGGAGGCCTGGCGTGCTGGGATTCATGGGGTTGGAAAGAGTCGGACACGACTCAGCAACTGAACTGAACTGAAGGAGTCATTTATCAAGTCAAAATGCAGATTTCAAGAGAATTAAAGATTCTGGAGTAGACTGCTGGTAGACATGTGGTAGGCCATCATCCACAAATAAGGAAAGGGACTTCAGCTAAGTTAGTAAGGGCTGATTTTGGTATCAAATATTTGTTGAGTTCCTTCTATGTGGCACGCACATGTACTTGAAGCCAGAATACAGGGTTTACACCTTTCAAGTGTAATGTCCTATGACTCAGACTCAGGGATGCAGAGTCAAGAGAGAGGATTATTTAGAGTAGAATTGAGGACAGTATTGAAGAAAGTGCCAGGCAGGCGTCCAGAGGATTGTGCCTCTCATAAAATACCGTTTCAGATTATAATTCTTTGTCTTAAACTGACAAACTCACTCCCCTCAACACGTTCCTCAAAAACTGCATTCAAATCTTAAATAACACTCAGTTCGGTGTTGCTTTTAAAAGGGGCTTCTGAGAAGTGAGGCAATGAAGCAATGAAGCTCCACGTTTATCAATTTTATATATTTTAGTTTGTATCACGTGTGTATACTAGTAAGATTTGTTTTGACTATATCAGAGTACTAACCTGAACTAACTTAAACTAAGGAGGGATTTAATGGACCAAATAAGTAATTATAGGAAGATTTGGTAGGGCCTCTGGGATAAATGAAGCCAGGGATACCACCAGGGCATGCTCTCCACACTGTTCTGCCATGTGGTAGCTATACTGTCTCCCTGTGCAGAGTGACATGTTCCTTAGTGGCCCCAGTCAGATGCAAAGTCTCATAGGATGACTCGCTGTCTGATTCCAAGGTCAGGATTCTTTAAAAGTGTGCTCTGATTAGGATAAGTTCTAGACATAGGGATTGTCAGCATGAGCACAAGAACTATGACTGTATTCAAAACACGGTACTGGCATAAAAATAGAAATATAAATCAATGGAACAGGATGGAAAGTCTGGAGATAAACCCACATACCTATGGTCAATGGATCTTCCAACAAAGGAGGCAAAGAATATGCAATGAAGGAAATATAGTCTCTTCAATAAATGGTCCTGGGAAAAACTGGATAGCTACACATAAATGAATGAAACTAGAACACTCCCTAACACTGTACACAAAAATAAACTAAAAATGGATTAATGTAAGACATGATTCTATAAAATCCTTAGAGGAAAACATAGCCAGAACACTCCTTGACATAAATCACAGCAATATCTTTTTCAAGCCATCTCCTACCGTAATGGAAATAAAAACAAAAATAAACAAATGGGACCTAATTAAACTCAAAAGCTTTTGCACAGCAAAAGAAACCATACACAAAATGAAAAGACAACCTACAGCATGGAGAAAACATTTGCAAATGATGCAAGTGACAAGGGATCAACCTCCAAAATCTACAAACGGCTCATGCAGTTCAAGATCCAAAAAAAATAACCCAATCAAAAACTGGGCAGAAGACCTAAATAGACATTTCTCCAAAGAAGGCCAAGAGGTATATGAAAAGATGCTCAACATCACTAATTATTAGAGAATGCAAATCAAAACTACAATGAGGTATCCCCACACAGCAGTGAGAATGACCATTATCAAACCTCTATAAACATATAAATAAATGCCGGACAGAATGTGAAGAAAACAGAATCCTCCTACACTGTTGGTTTGAATGTAAACTGGCACAGTCACTATGGAGAACAGCATGGCGATTCCTTAAAAAATTAAAACTAGAGCCACCATATGATCCAACAATCCAGGATACATTCACTCCTTTGTACGCTTCAGCACTGTTTACAACAGCCAAGACAAAGATGCAATCTAAATGGCCATGGAGGGAAGAACAGGTAAAGATGTGGTATTAATACATGTATACAGTGGAATGTTACTGAGACATTAAAAAGAATGAAATAATGGATTTGAAGCAACATGGATGGACCTAGAGCTTGTCATACTGAGTGAAGTAAATCAGAGAAAGACATATATGGTATCACTTATATGCAGAGTCTTAAAAAAATGATATGACTAAACTAATTTAAATTCACAGACTTAAAAAAAAAACAACTGATGGTTATTGAAGAGGATAAGTGGGGAAGGGGATAAATTCGGAGTTTGGGATTGACATATACACACTACTATATTTAAAACAGATAACCAACAAGGACTTACTGTACAGCACAGGGAACTCTGCTAAATATTCCAGAATAACCTAAATGGGAAAAGAATTTGAAAAAGAATAGGTATATATGTGTGTATAACTGAATCACTTCACTGAACACCTGAGACTAACATAACATCGTTAATCAACTACACTCCAGTATAAAATACAAACTTTAAAAAACAGATAAACAAGGACCTATTGTATATAACATAGGGAACTATATTCAACATCTTATAATAACCTATAATGGAAAAAATCTGCAAAATATATATAGTCTGTTTACACAATGGAATACTAGACAGCAAGCAAGGCAAATGTGGTTATAACAGCATGGATGAAGCCCACAAACACAGTAAGAAAAATTACAGAAAATAATATATGCTAACTTTTTGCATTTATGAGAACTCTATGATGTTGAAAGAGGAGCTTCTCATTGTCTAAGAAGGCGGGTACCAGAAAACTAGTAATACTCTGTTCCTTGATGCACATGGTGTCACATGGATGTGCTGACCCTGTGATAATTCAGTAAGCTGTACACTTCTAGTTTGTGTGCTTTCTGTAGTATATTATACATAATTGAAAAGTTTTTTCCTACAAAAATGACTTAACAAGGGGATGGGAAAAAAAAAAGAAATCCACTTGAGTTTAAAGGTGGGTTACCACTACTGAAAATCACTGATAGAATATCCTACCTCCTACTTCACAAACTAGGAGACAAATATTCACATGTATTCAATTCCTGATTCTGGGTTTCACAGATAATTAGTAACAGAGTCAGAACTGAAAGCTGTTCTTGAATGCAAACCAAAATCCAGAGCCTTCCACCAGTCTGCCATGATATACATGTAATATACATAAATACATGCAGATCCCCTAGCTCTGGGACCAAACACTGCATTCAGTCATTCTTTCAACATCTATTACAAGGCAGCCATTGGACTAGGCTTAGGGAGCTCTGTCTCCTCCCTGCAGCACAGCGATACTATAACAGAAATATAAACAGGGGGTGAGGAACACATGTAGTGAGCTATTAATTACCCCCTGGGTGGATCAGAGTGTCTTCACAGATGTATATATTTATATATGTGTATTAGATATTTCACAAGGCAGATATTTAGGTGAAATCAGGCAATATTGCTGGATTAGGCAGTCTGACCAAACTGTACGTAAACTTAGATTGGTCGCATGATCTCTATGCTTCAGTTCCCTCAGCTGTAAAATGGGGACAAATTATGGAAGTTACTATATATAAAAGCTTAGGAGGGTGCTGGCCACACAGAGTGGGTGCCAAGGATGAAGTGGGCTGAGAAGTCTGCGCCCGTGGGGAGGAGTGTTTCATTACTGACGTTGTTTAGGACTGCCAAAAGAAGTTGGTCAGAAAAAGGCAGAATTATTTTTTGCTTTTAATATGTTTTTTAATTCTCTGTAGACAGTGCAACTCCTTATCGGCAAGATCTGAAGGAGGTATTCCCACCACCTCACCGTTCAACCCTCTACACTACCAGATGCATAGTAAGTACTATAAAAAGGCTAGCTAGTATCATTGTTACTATTTAGGTAAGGAAGGCCACACGTAGGAAATTCCCTAGAAGTGAGGTGGGGGTAGGGCTGGGGGATAAGGGGTAGGCTTTCCTCAGAGAGGAAACAGTGCACATGAAGGCAAGTAGGTAAACAGACTGTGTGCACTCAAACCATTAGCTAACACCAGTGCCAGGAAGCGAACTGGGCTTTCCTGAGGATAGCAGAGTGACGCGCTGTGGCTCTTCTCTGACAGCCATCGTGAAGGGCCACCTGCAATTTCCCATGAGATCCTTATACCTTCAGGTCAACATTGTCCCCACTCCTCAGCATTGTATGCGGTTGCCTTTCTGCTGGAGAGTTAAGGATGGCTTGAAGATATCTGCCCTTGAGAGTGCAATTCTGCCAACAAGCTATTTCTATGCAGTACTTAGTGTGCTGATGTGAGTACCTACTTTGATGATAAGAATAATCAACTGCTTTGTCTTTTAAAGGGTTCTTAATGCCAGCATTCCATAGTTTTTTCCGGTGAATGCAGTTAATAAAGGCAGGGACAAAGCCCAGCTAAGTAATTCATAAAAACACATCTATGGAAAGAAAACCTTAGCTTGCTTTTTCCATCAGCCAGTGACTGGGCTGCCACCAAGGTAAGGGCTGCCTTACAGTGCAGACTGTCACACCACTGTGGGGCCCACAGCAGATATGAGTCATCTTACTGAAGACCCACAAGAGGACTGTGCTAAGTCTCCTCAGGCTGCTATACAAAAATACCAAACACTGGGTGGCTTAAAGGGCACTGCTTTCTTGCTATGTCCTCACATGGCAAAGAAAAGGAGAGTGAGCTCTAATCCCATCACAGAGCTTCCCCTCATGAACTCATCTAAAGCTAATTATTTCCCAAAGGTGCCCACCTCCAAATACTACTGCATCAGAGATTGAGGCCTCAGTATATTAATTCTGAGGACACACAGATTTCATCCATAGCAAGGATGAATGGTGGGATTGTAACAAGGCAGAATACCAGCATATCATCCCAAAAAATACCCAGAAAACATAAATCTTTATTTTGGTCAGTATTAAAAATAAGCAATACATTTACTTTACCTTAGAGAGAAAATATCACCTGTAACTATAATCCTATATGACTCCTCCTAAGGAGGCCCCCACCCAAACTAAAAGGTGAAAAAAAAAAAAAACAGGTCAAATACAGTAACATTATCTAGAATGAAATAATAGGCCAAATACAATTATTTAGAACCAAAATCCAGAATCATTCCCATTGGAGACCATGGATTAGACAGAAGAATTTTTAATCCATGGAAAAAAATTAGTCTGCAGTAAATACCATATGATATCCCTTATATGTGGAATCTAAAATATCACACAAATGAATTTACCTAAAAACAGACAAAGAACAGACTTGTGGTTGCCAAGGGTGAGGGGAGGCTGGGAGATGGGTGAATTAGGAGATTGGGATTAGCAAATGCAAACTATTCTATATAGAAGAGATAAACGGCAAGGTACCACTGCATAGCATGGGTAACTATATTCAGTATCCTATGATAAATCATAATGAAAAAGATTATGTAAGAGAATGTGTGTGTCTGTATATATATATGTATGTATAACTGAGTTACTTTGCTGTACAGAAATTTACATGCAAATTGACTACACTTAGTCCGTCTCGTCAAGGCTATGGTTTTTCCAGCAGTCATGTACAGATGTGAGAGTTGGACTGTGAAGAAGGCTGAGCACCGAAGAATTGATGCTTTTGAACTGTGGTGTTGGACAAGACTCTTGAGAGTCCCTTGGACTACAAGGAGATCCGACCAACCCATTCTGAAGGAGATGAGCCCTGGGATTTCTTTGGAANGTGAGAGTTGGACTGTGAAGAAGGCTGAGCACCGAAGAATTGATGCTTTTGAACTGTGGTGTTGGAGAAGACTCTTGAGAGTCCCTTGGACTACAAGGAGATCCGACCAACCCATTCTGAAGGAGATCAGCCCTGGGATTTCTTTGGAAGGAATGATGCTAAAGCTGAACTCCAGTACTTTGGCCACCTCATGTGAAGAGTTGACTCATTGGAAAAGACTTTGATGCTGGGAGGGATTCAGGACAGGAGGAGAAGAGGATGACAGAAAATGAGATGGCTGGATGGCATCACTGACTTGATGGATGTGAGTCTGAGTGAACTCCGGGAGTTGGTGATGGACAGGGAGGCCTGGCATGCTGCGATTCATGGGGTCACAAAGAGTCGGACACGACTGAGCGACTGAACTGAGCTGAAGCATAAAGTTGAGGTCCTGAAGCCCTCCACTTCCATTTGCATCCTGGCTTCACCACTCATTAGTTATATGATCAACATGTTAGTTGACCTCTATGAGCTTCCACGTCCTCATGTATAAAATGGCCTTAATAGTACTACCCACCTTTAGAGTTGTTGCTAAAATTAAAACTTGAACAGAAAGCATTTCCAGTAGTGCTTAAAAAAGAGTAAGTATTCTAATTATTAGAGAAAGGGAAAACAAAACCATAGTGAAATACAACATCACACAGGTCAGAAGGGCCATCAAAAAAAAAAAAGATATAAACAATAAATGCTGGAAAGTATGTAAAGAAAAGGGAACCCTCCTACACTGATGGCGGGAATGTAAGTTGGTACAGTCACTGTAGAAAACAGTATAGGTTCAGTTCGGTTGCTCAGTCATGTCCAACTCTTTGTGACCCCATGAACCGCACCATGCCAGGCCTCCCTGTCCCTCCTTGTCCGTCACCAACTCCCAGAGTCCACCCAAACTCATGTCCATTAAGTCGGTGATGCCATCCAACCATCTCATCCTCTGTTGTCCCCTTCTTCTCCTGTCCTCAATCTTTCCCAGCATCAGGGTCTTTTCAAATGAGTCAGTTCTTTGCATCAGGTGGTCAAAGTATTGGAGTTTCAGCTTTAACAACAGTCCTTCCAATGAACACCCAGGACTGATCTCCTTTAGGATGGACTGGTTGTATCTCCTTGCAGTCCAAGGGACTCTCAAGAGTCTTCTCCAACACCACAGCTCAAAAGAATCAATTCGTTGACCCTCAGCTTTCTTTATAGTCCAACTCTCACATCCATCCATGACTACTGGAAAAACCATAGCCTTGACTAAACATACCTTTGCTGACAAAGTAATGTCTGCTTTTTAATATGCTGTCTAGGTTGGTCATAACTTTCCTTCCAAGGAGTAAGCGTCTTTTAATTTCATGGCTGCAATCACCATCTGCAGTGATTTTGGAGCCCCCCAAAATAAAGTCTGCCACTGTTTCCCCTGTTTCCCCTTCTATTTGCCAGGAAGTGATGGGACCAGATGCCATGATCTTTGTTTTCTGAATGTTGAGCTTTAAGCCAACTTTTTCACTCTCCACTTTCACTTTCATCAAGAGGCTTTTTAGTTCCTCTTCACTTTCTGCCATAAGGGTGGTGTCACCTGTATATCTGAGGTCATCGATATTTCTGCTGGAAATCTTGATTCCAGCTTGTGCTTCTTCCAACCCAGCATTTCTCATGATGTACTCTGCATATAAGTTAAATAATCAGGGTGACAATATACAGGCTTGACATACTCCTTTTCCTATTTGGAACCAGTCTGTTGTTCCATGTCCAGTTCTAACAGAAAACAGTATAGATGTTCCTCAAAAAAACTAAAAAAAAGAGATAGCATATAATCTAGCAATCCCAATCCTGAACATATATCTAAACAAAGCTGTATTTCAAAAAGATAAATGCACTTCTATGTTCATAGAAGCACTAGTCACAGTAGCCAAGACATAAAATAACCTAAATCTCTATCTAAACAGATAAATGCATAAAGAATATGTGGTATATACATGCAGTGGAATACTACTCACCCATAAAAATGGAATGGGAAATGTCATCTGTGGCAGCAAGGATGATGGACACAGAGACTATCATATGAAGTAAGTCAGAAAAAGAAAAAAAATGTGTAATGGAAGCACCCAAATAACATAAAACAAATATTAACAGACATAAAGGTTCTTTTAATGTTCAGAGGAATACAATATAAATAAGAGACATTAACACCCCATTCACATGAAAGGACAGATCTTCCAGACAGAGAATCAGTAAGGCAACAGAGGCACCAAATTTATGTGACAGAACAGTTAGGCTTAACTGATATTTTCAGGACATTACATCAAAAAAAACCCAGAATAAACATTCTTTTCAAGTGCACATTAAACATTCTCTAGGACTGAAGACATACTAGGGCAGAAAACATGCCTCAACAAATTTAAGAGTACAGAAATTATTGTAAGCATCTAACTACAAGGGGATGAAGCTAGACATGAACCACAAAAAAAGAAATGAGAATAAAAGTATTTCATGGAGACAAAACAACATGAGACTAAAAAACTAACAGGTTGAAGATGACATCAAAGAGGAAATTAAAAGATACTTAAGACAGGTGACATTTCATCTGAAAGCAGCAGAACACACTTTATTCTCAAGTGCACATGCAAAATTCTGCTGGAAAGATTACATCTTCAGTCAAAAATCAAGCCCCAGTAAATTTAAGAAGAATGAATTCCTACCAAGCATTTTCTGACCGCAATGCTATGAGACTAGAAATCAATTACAGGAAAAAGAAACCTATAAAAAAACACACATGCATGGAGGCTAAACAACCCACTACTAAATAACCAAGAGAGGCACTGAAGAAATAAAAAATTAAATAAAAAAATACCTAAGAAAAAAATGAAAACATGACTCAAAATCTGAGAGGCAGCAAATGCAGTTTTAAGAGGGGAGTTTGTAGCAATACAATCCTACCACAAGAAATAAGAAGACTCTCAAATAAACAACCTACCCTTAAGAAAATTAGGGGAACAAACAAAAGAGTAAGTAGAAGGAAAGAAACAATAAAGATCATGGCAGAAATAAATGAAAGAGAAATGAAGAAAACAATAGCAAAGATCAATGAAAATAAGGTCTGGTTTTGAGAAGATAAAATTGACAAACCTTTAGCCAGACTTATCAACAGGCAAGTTTGGCCTTGGAGTAAATGAAGCAGGGCAAAGGTTAACAGTTTTGCCAAGCGAACGCACTGGTCATAGCAAATACCCTCTTCCAACAACACAAGAGATGATTCTACACATGGACATCACCAGATGGTGATATTAAAATCAGATTGATTATATTCTTTGCAATCGAAGATGGAGAAGCTCTATATAGTCCACAAAAATAAGACCAGGAGCTGATTATGGGTCAGATCATGAACCCACAATTGCCAAATTCAGACTTAAGCTGAAGAAAGTAAGGAAAATCACAGGCCATTCAGGTATGACCTAAATCAAATCCCTTATGATTATACAGTGGAAGTGAAAAATTGACTCAAGGGATTAGATCTGATAGAGTGCCAGAACTATGGACAGAGGTTCATAACATTGTACAGGAGGTGGTAATCAAAACCACCCCCAAGGAAAAGAAAGGCAAAATGGTTATCTGAGGAGGCCTTACAAACAGCTGAGAAAAGAAGAGAAGTAAGAGGCAAAGGAGAAAAGGAAAGAAATACTCATCTGAATGCACAGTTCCAAAGAATAGCAAGGAAAGATAAGAAAGCCTTCTTAAGTAAACAATGCAAAGAAATAGAGGAAAACAATAGAATGGGAAAGACTAGAGATCTCAAAAAAATGAGAGATACCGAGGGAAAGTTTCATGCAAAAATGGGCTCAATAAAGGACAGAAACAGTATGGACCTACCAGGAGCAGAAGATATTAAGAACTGACAACAAAAACACAGAAGAACAAAACAAAAAAGTCTTAATGCCCTGGATAACCATGATGGTGTAATCACTCACCCAGAGCCAGACATCCTGGAGTGTAAAGTCAAGTGGACCTCAGTAAGCATTACCGCAAACAAAGCTAGTGGAAGTGATGGAATTCCAGCTGAGCTATTTCAAATCCTAAAAGATGATGCTGTGAAAGTACTGCATGCAATATGTCAGCAATTTGGAAAACACAGCAGTGGCCACAGGACTGGAAAAGCTCAGTTTTCATTTCAAACCCAAAGAAGGACCATGCCAAAGAATGTTCAAACTACCAGGCAATAGCACTCATTTTATACACTAGGAAGGTAATGCTCAAAACCCTTCAAGCTAGGCTTCAGCAGTACATGAAACATGAACTTCCACATATTCAAGCTGGATTTAGGAAAGGCAGAGGAACTAGACATCAGATTGCCAACAGCTACTGGGTCACAGAAAAAGCAAGGGTCTTCCACAAAAACATCTACTTCTGCTTCACTGACTATGCTAAAGCCTTTGGCTGTGTAGATCACCACAAACTGGAAAATTCTTAAAGAGATGGAAATACCAGATTGCCTTACCTGCCTCCTGAGAAACCTGTATGCAGGCCAAAAAGCAACAGTTAGAACCAGACATGGAACAACAGGCTGGTTTCAAATTGGGAAAGCAGTACTTCAAGGCTGTATATTGTCACCCTGCTTATTTAACCTATATGCAAAGTACATCATAAGAAATTCTGATCTGGATGATTTTTTTTTCCAGCTGGAGTCAAGATTGCCAGGAGAAACATCAATATTTTCAGACATGCAGATGACACCACCTTAATGGCAGAAAACGAAGAGGAAAGAAAGAGTCTCTTGACAAAGGTGAAAGAAGAGTGTGAAAAAGTTGGTTTAAAACTCAACATTCAAATAACTAAGATCATGGCATCTGGTCCCATCACTTCATCCAAATAGATGGGGAAACAATGACAGACTTTAAATTCCTCGGCTCCAAAATCACTGCAGATGGTGACTGAAGTTATGAAATTAAAAGATGCTTGCTCCTTGGAAGAAAAGCTATGACCAACCCAGACAGCATATTAAAAAGCAGAGATATCACTTTGCTCACGAAGGTCTGTATGGTCAGAGCAATGGTTTTTCCAGTAGCCATGTATGGATGTGAAAGCTGGACCATAAAAGAGGCTGAGTGCCAAAGAATTGATGCTTTTGAACTGTGGTGCTGCAGAAGACTCTTGAAAGCCCCTTGGACACCAAGGAAATCAAACCAGTCAATCCTAAAAGAAATCAGTCCTGAATATTCATTGGAAGGACTGATGCTGAAGCTGATGCTCCAATACTTTGGCCACCTGATGAGAAGAGACAACTCACTGGGAAAGATCCCGATATTGGGAAAGGCTGAAAGCAGGAGGAGAAGGGGATGACAAGAGAATGAGACAATAGAGACTGGCATTCATTGATGTCATCCACTGAATTTGTGGATGGCATCATAGATTTAATGGATATGAGTTTGCACAAACTGAGGGAGATAGTGAAGGACAGAGAAGACGGGCATGATGCAGTTCATGGGATTGCAAAGAGTCAGACACGACTAAACAACTGAACAACAACAAATTCTCATCAAGAAAAAAAGGAAGAGGACTCAAATCAATAAAATTCAAAATGAAAAAAGGAGAAGTTACAAAAGACACCAAAGAAACACAAAGGATCATAAGAGACAAGCAACTATCTGCCAATTACATGGACAACCTGGTTGAAATGGACAAATTCTTAGAAAAGTAAAACCTTCCAAGACTGAACCAGGAAGAAACAGAAAATATGAGCAGACCAATCACAAATACTGAAATTGAAACTGTGATTAAAATTTTCCAATAAACCAAAGTCCTGGACCAGATGGCTTCACAGGCAAATTTTACCAAACATTTAGCGAAGAGTTAACCACCACCCTTTGCCAAAACTACAGAGGAAGAAACATTTCCAAACTCATTCTAGAGGCCACAATCTTCCTGACACCAAAACCAGACAAAGATAACACAAAAAAGAAAATTATAGGCCAATATCACTGATGAACATGGATTTATAAATCCTTAACAAAATAGTAGCAAATAGATTCTAACAACACATTAAACAGATCATACACCATGATCAAGTCAGGTTTATCCCAGGGATGCAAGGATTCTTCAATATAGGCAAATCAATCAATGTGATACACCATATTAACAAACTGAATAATAAAAACCATATGATAATCTCAACAGAAGCAAAAACAGGTTCTAACAAAATTCAACACACATTTCTAATAAAAAAAAAAATCTCTAGAAAGAGGGCATAGAAGGAACCTACCTCAAAATAATAAAGGTTATTACAACAAAACCACAGCAAACCTTATTCTCAATGGTGAAGAACTGAAAAGCATTTCCTCTAAGATCAAGAACAAAACAAGGGAGCCCATTATTACCACTATTATACAAAATAGTTTTGGAAGTCCTAGCCATGACAATCACAGAAGGAAAAGAAATAAAAGGAATCCAAATTGGAAAATAAGAAGTAAAACTGTCACTGTTTACAGATGACATGATAATATACATATAATATCCTAAACACATTGCCAAAAAACTACCAGAGTTCATTGACAAATGTGAGTAAAGTTTCAGGATACAAAACTAACCCACAGACGTCTGTTGCATGTCAATACGCTAAAAATTAAAGATCAGCAAGAGAAATCAAGAAGACAATCCATTTACCATTGCATCAAAAGAATAAAACACTTGGGAACATGCCTACCTAAGGAGACAAAAGACTTGTACTCCAAAACCTACAAGATGCTGATGAAAGAAATCTAAGACAACATAAACAGAAGGAAAAATATACCATGCTCTTGGATTGGAAAAATCAATATTCCAAAACTGACTACACTACCCAAGGCAATTTACAGATTCAAATTAACAAAGGCAATCTTCACAGAACTAGGACAAAAAATTTTACAATTTGTATGGAAACACTAAAGACCCAGAACAGCCAAAGCAATCTTGAGAAAGAAAAATGGAACTGAAGTTGTCAGGCTCCCTGACTATACCACAAAGCTGGAGTCATCAAGACAGTATACTACTGACACAAAACCTGAAATATAGATCAATGGAACAGGTTAGAAAGTCCAGAGATTAACACCCACCTATGGTCACCTAGTCTATGACAAAGGAAGTAAGAATATACAATGGAGAAAAAGCCTCTTCAATAGTGGTGCTAGGAAAACTGGGCAGCTACATGTAAAATAATGAAATTAGAATACTCTCTAACATCATACACAAAAACAAACTCAAAATGAATTAAAGACCTAAATGTAAGGCCTGATACTATAGATCTCTTAGAGGAAAACAGAGCCAGAACACTGACATAAATCACAGCAACACTATTGATGTCCCACCTCCTAGAGTAATGAAAATAAAAACAAAAAATAAAAAATGGGACCTAATTACATTTAATTTTGCACAGCAAAGGAAACCATAAACAAAAAGACAACCCTCAAAATGGGGAGAAAAAAACTGAAAACAAAGCAACCAACAATGGATTAATCTCCAAATGTGCAAAGAGCTCAAGTAGCTCAAGATTTAAAAAAAAAAAAAAATCAAAAGACAAACAGAATATCTAAATAGACATTTCTACAAAGAAGACATACAGATGGCTAAAAACCAAATGAAAAGATGCTCAACATCACTAATTAGTGAAATGCAAATCAAAACTACAACATGGCATCAGTTCAATTCAGTCCCCTAGTCATGTCCGACTCTTTGTGACCCCATGAACCACATCATGTCAGGCCTCCCTGTCCATCACCAACTCCCAGAGTCCACCCAAACCCATGCCCATCAAGTCAGTGAGGCCATCCAACCATCTCATCCTCTGTCATCTCCTTCTCCTCCTGCCCTCAAACTTTCCCAGCATCAGGGTCTTTTCAAATGAGTCAGCTCTTTACAACAGGCGGTCAAAGTATTAGAGTTTCAGCTTCAACATCAGTCCTTCCAATGAACACCCAGGACTGATCTCCTTTAGGACTTACTGGTTGGATCTCCTTGCGGTCCAAGGGACTCTCAAGAGTCTTCTCCAACCACCACCATTCAAAAGCATCAATTCTTCGGTGCTCAGCTTTCTTCACAGTCCAACTCTCACATCCATACATGACCACTGGAAAAACCATAGCCTTGACTAGACGGACCTTACTTCATACCAGTTAGAATCGTGCTCACCAAAAAATTTACTAACAATAAATGCTGAAGAGGATATGGAAGAAAGGGAACCTTCTACACTCTTGGGGAGAATGTCAGTTGGATGTGGCCACTATGAAGAACATCATAGAGGTTCCTTAAAAGAGTGAAAATATAGCTACCATATAATCCAGCAATCCCAGTCCTAAGTATATACTGAGAGAAAACCATAATTCAGAAAGAAACATGAATTACAACGTTCACTGCAGTACTATTTATTGTAGCCACAACATGGAAGCAATCTTAATGTCTATCAACAGAGGAATGGATAGGGGCTTCCCTGGGGGTTCAGTGGCTAAGACGCTTTGCTCCCAATGCAGGGGGCCTGGTCAGGGAACGAGATCCTACATGCTGCAACTAAGAGTTCACATGGCACAGTTGAAAATTCCACACACCATACCTAACATACATATCCAGCATGCAATAAAGACTGAAGGTCCCACATGCCACAACTAAGTCCTGGCACAACCAAATAACAAGTAAACATTTAAAAACAAGAAAGGAAGGAATGGATAAAGATGTGGTGTGTGCATGTATATATACACACAATGGAATATTACTCATCCCCACAGGAGACTGAGCCAGACCTGCCTTGGAATGTTGAGTGTCTCCTGGGGAGACATGGGTCAGCAGTGATCTGCCGTGGGCACAGGGGCTCTGGCTGCAGCAGACGTGCTAGGAACAGAGTGTGGCTTAAGTATTCGTGGAGGAGGTCGCCATTAGCTCCACTGTGGAGCAACTGAGCAAACTGGAGAACAATTACACCAAAAAAGTTATCTCGCTGTTGTGAAAGTTCCAGGGCCCACAACAAACTTCCCAGCCTGGGTATCCGGCAAAAGGACTGAGAACCTCCACGGAAACAGACTCTCGGAGGGCACGACAAAACTTTGTGCGCACCAGGACCCAGGAGAAAGGAACAGTGACCCCACAAGAGACTGAGCCAGACTTGCCTGTGAGTGGGAGTCTCCAGCAGAGCTGTGGGTCAACAGTGGCCTGTTGCAGGGTCGGGGGCACTGACTACAACAGTCCTGGAAGCCACGGCGTGCTGGCATTAAGTACTTTTGAAGGAGGTTGCCTATATCACCATTACCCCACCATAGTTTGGCCTCTGACCAAACTACAGGGAGGGAACACAGCCCCACCCATCAGCAGAAAATTGGATTAAAGAATTACTGAGCATGACTCTGTCCACCAGAGCAGAGCAAGACCCAGTTTTACCCACAGCCATTCCCTTCTTTCAGGAAGCTTCCACAAGCCTCTTATCCTCATCCATCAGAGGGGAAGACAGAATGAAAACCACAATTATAGAAAACAAACCAAACTGATCACATGGATCACAACATTCATTGTCTAACCCAATGAAACTATGAGCCATGCTGTGGCCACCCAAGAAAGATGGGTTATGGTGAAGAGTTCTGACAAAATGTGGTGCACTGGAGAAGGGAATGGCAAACCACTTCAGCATCCTTACTGTGAGAATCCCATAAACAGTATGAAAAGGCAAAAAGATATGACAGTGAAAGATAAACTTCCCAGGTCAGTAGGTACCCAATATGCTACTGGAGAAGAGTGGAGAAATAGCTCCAGAAGGAATGAGGAGGCTGAACAAAGTGGAAACAACCTCTGTTTGGAAGTGTCTGGTGTTGGAAGGAAAGTCCAATGCTGTAAAGAACAAGACTGCATAGGAACCTAGAATGTTAGGTCCATGAATCAAGGTAAATTCAACATGGTCAAACAGGTGATGGCAAAAGTGAACATTGATATTTTAGGAATCAATGAATGAAAATGAAACAGAATGGGAGATGACCATTATATCTCCTACTGTGGGCAAGAATCACATAGAAGAAATGGAGTAGCCCTCATGATCAACAAAAGGGTCCGAAATGCAGTACTTGGGTACAATCTCAAAAATGACAGGATGATCTCTGTTCATTTCCAAGGCAAGCCATTCAGTATCAGTGTAATCCTAGTCTATGCCCCAACCACTAATGCCAAAGAAGCTGAAGTTGAACAGTTCTTTGAAGACTATAAGACCTTCTAAAATAATACCAAAAAAAAAGATGTCCTTTTCATCATAGGAGGCTGAAATGCAAAAACAAGAAATAAGACATACCTGGAGTAACAGGCAAGCTTGGCCTCAGAGTACAAAATGAACCAGGGCAAAGGCTAACAGTTTTGCCAAAAGTATGCACCAGTCATAGCAAACACCCTTTTCCAACAACACAAGAGACAACTCTACACATGGACATCACCAGATGAAATGAGATTGATTATATTCTTTGCAGTCAAAGAGGGAGAAGCTCTATACAGTCAGAAAAAACAAGACCAGTAGCTGACTATGGCTCAGATCATGAATTCCTTATTGCCAAATTGAGACTTAAATTGAAGAAAGTAGGGAAAATCACTAGACCATTCAGGCATGACCTAAATCAAATCTCTTATGACTATATAATGGAAGTGACAGATTCAAGGGATTAGATCTGATAGACATAGAGCCTGAAGAACTATGGACAGAGGTTCACAACACTGTATGAGAGCTCAGTTCAGTTCAGTTCAGTCTCTCAAGTGGCCCACTCATTGCGACCCCATGGAAGCACATGAGGCTTCCCTGTCCACCATCAACTCCCAAAGCTAGCTCAAACTCATGTCCATCAAATCGGTGATGCCATCCAACAATCTCATCCTCTGTTGTCCCCTTCTCCTCCTGCCTTCAAACTTTCCCAGCATCAGGGTCCTTTCTAATGAGTCAGTTCTTCACATTAGGTGGCCAAAGTATTGTAGTTTCAGCTTCAACTCAGTCCTTCCAATGAATACTCAGGACTGATTTCCTTTACGACAGACTGGTTGGATCTACTTGCAGTTTAGGGACTCTCAAGAGTCTTCTTCAACAACACAGTTCAAAAGCATCAATTCTTTGGTGCTCAACGTTATTTATAGTCCAACTCTCACATCCATACATAACTACTGGAAAAACCATAGCTTTGATAAGACAGACCTTTGTTGGCAAAGTAATGTCTCTGCTTTTCAATATGCTGTCTAGGTTGGTAATAGCTTTTCTTCCAAGGAGTAAGCATCTTTTAATTTCATGGCTGAAGTCACCATCTGCAGTGACTTTGGGGCCCAAGAAAATAAAAGTCTCTTACTGTTTTCCTTGTTTCCTCATCTATTTGCCATGAAGTGATGGGACCAGATGCCATGATCTTAGTTTTCTGAATGTTGAGTCTTAAGCCAGCTTTTTCACTCTCCTCTTTCACTTTCATCAAGAGGCTCTTTAGTTCTTCTTCATTTTCTGCCATAACGGTGGTGTCATCTGTGTATCTGAGGTTATTGATATTTCTCCCGGCAATCTTGACTCCAGCTTGTGCTTCATCTAGCCTGGCATTTCGCATGATATACTCTGCACATAAGTTAAATNCGCCAAAGAAGCTGAAGTTGAACAGTTCTTTGAAGACTATAAGACCTTCTAAAATAATACCAAAAAAAAAGATGTCCTTTTCATCATAGGAGGCTGAAATGCAAAAACAAGAAATAAGACATACCTGGAGTAACAGGCAAGCTTGGCCTCAGAGTACAAAATGAACCAGGGCAAAGGCTAACAGTTTTGCCAAAAGTATGCACCAGTCATAGCAAACACCCTTTTCCAACAACACAAGAGACAACTCTACACATGGACATCACCAGATGAAATGAGATTGATTATATTCTTTGCAGTCAAAGAGGGAGAAGCTCTATACAGTCAGAAAAAACAAGACCAGTAGCTGACTATGGCTCAGATCATGAATTCCTTATTGCCAAATTGAGACTTAAATTGAAGAAAGTAGGGAAAATCACTAGACCATTCAGGCATGACCTAAATCAAATCTCTTATGACTATATAATGGAAGTGACAGATTCAAGGGATTAGATCTGATAGACATAGAGCCTGAAGAACTATGGACAGAGGTTCACAACACTGTATGAGAGCTCAGTTCAGTTCAGTTCAGTCTCTCGAGTGGCCCACTCATTGCGACCCCATGGAAGCACATGAGGCTTCCCTGTCCACCATCAACTCCCAAAGCTAGCTCAAACTCATGTCCATCAAATCGGTGATGCCATCCAACAATCTCATCCTCTGTTGTCCCCTTCTCCTCCTGCCTTCAAACTTTCCCAGCATCAGGGTCCTTTCTAATGAGTCAGTTCTTCACATTAGGTGGCCAAAGTATTGTAGTTTCAGCTTCAACTCAGTCCTTCCAATGACTACTCAGGACTGATTTCCTTTACGACAGACTGGTTGGATCTACTTGCAGTTTAGGGACTCTCAAGAGTCTTCTTCAACAACACAGTTCAAAAGCATCAATTCTTTGGTGCTCAACGTTATTTATAGTCCAACTCTCACATCCATACATAACTACTGGAAAAACCATAGCTTTGATAAGACAGACCTTTGTTGGCAAAGTAATGTCTCTGCTTTTCAATATGCTGTCTAGGTTGGTAATAGCTTTTCTTCCAAGGAGTAAGCATCTTTTAATTTCATGGCTGAAGTCACCATCTGCAGTGACTTTGGGGCCCAAGAAAATAAAAGTCTCTTACTGTTTTCCTTGTTTCCTCATCTATTTGCCATGAAGTGATGGGACCAGATGCCATGATCTTAGTTTTCTGAATGTTGAGTCTTAAGCCAGCTTTTTCACTCTCCTCTTTCACTTTCATCAAGAGGCTCTTTAGTTCTTCTTCATTTTCTGCCATAACGGTGGTGTCATCTGTGTATCTGAGGTTATTGATATTTCTCCCGGCAATCTTGACTCCAGCTTGTGCTTCATCTAGCCTGGCATTTCGCATGATATACTCTGCACATAAGTTAAATAATCAGAGTGACAATATACAACCTTGATGTACTCCCTTTCCTATTTGGAAACAGTCTGTTGTTTCATGCCCAGTTCTAACTGTTGCTTCTAACTGCATACAGATTTCTCAGAAGACAGGTGAGGTGGTCTGGCATTCCCATCTCTTTAAGAATTTTCCACAATTTGTTGTGATCCACATAGTCAAAGGCTTTGGTGTAGGCAATAAAGCAGAAGTAGATGTTTTTCTGGAACTCTCTTGCTTTTTTGATGTAAGATGTACAAGAGGTAGTGATCAAAACCATACTCAAGAAAAATGCAAAATGGTTGTCTGAGGAGGCCTTAAAAACAGCTGAAAAAAGAGAAGTGAAAGGGAAAGGAGAAAAGGAAAGATATACCTATCTGAATGCACAGTTCCAAAGAATAGCAAGGAGAGATAAAAATGCTTTCCTAAGTGAACAGTGCTAGAAATAGAGGAAAACAACAGATTGGAAAGATTAGAGATCTCTTCAAGAAAATTAGAGATACCAACGGAACATTACATGCAAAGATGGGCACGATAAAGGGCAGAAACGGTATAGACCTAACAGAAGCAGAAGATATTAAAAAGAAGTGGCAAGAATACACAGAAGAACTATATAAAATAGATCTTCACGACCCAGGTAACCATGATGGTGTGATCACTCATCTAGAGCCAGATATCTTGGAGTGCGAAGTAAAGTGGGGCTTAGGAAACATCACTAAGGACAAAGCTAGGGGAGGTGATGGAATTCCAGCTGAGCTAATTCAAGTCCTAAAAGATGATGCTGTGAAGTGCTGCAGTCAATATGTCAGCAAATTTGGAAAACACAGCAGTGGTCACAGGACTAGAAAAGGTCAGTTTTCATTCCAATCCCAAAGAATGTTCAACCTACTGCACAACAGCACTCATCTCACATGCTAGTAAAGTAACGCTCAAAATTCCCCAAGCCAGGCTTGAACAGTATGTGAACCGTGAACTTCCATATGTTCAAGCTGGATTTAGAAAAGGCAGAGGAAGTAGACATCAAATTGCCAACATCCTTCGGATCATCGAAAAACAAGAGAATTCCAGAAAAACATCTATTTCTGCTTCAATGACTTTGCTAAAGCCTTTATATGGATCACAACAAACTGTGGAACATTCTTAAAGAGATGGGAATACAAAACCTCTTATCTGCCTCCTGAGAAACCTGTATGGACTTCAAAAAGTAACAGTGAGAATCGGACATGGAACAAAGGACTGGTTCAAAATTGGGAAAGGAGTATGTCAAGCTGTGTATTGTCACCCTGCTTATTTAACTTATATACATCATGAGAAATGCTGGGCTAGATGAAGCTCAGACTGGAATCAAGATTGCTGGGAGAAATATCAATAACCTCAGATATGCAGATGACACCACCTTAATAAAAGAAAATGCAGAGTAACTAAAGAGCCTCTTGATGAAGGTGAAAGAAGAGAGTGAAAAAGTTGGCTTAAAACTCAACATTCAAATAACAGATCTTGGCACCTAGTCCTATCACTCCCTGGCAAACAGATGGGGAAACAATGGAAACAGTGACAGACTTTCTTTTCTTGGGCTCCAAAACCACTTCAGACAGTGACTGCAGCCATGAAATTAAAAGATGTTTGCTTGACAGCATATTAAGAAGTAGAGACATCACTTTTCCAACCAAAGTCCGTGCAGCCAAAGCTATGGTTTTTCCAGTAGTCATGTACAGACATGAGAGTTGAACCGTAAAGAAGGCTGAACCCAAAAAATTGATGCTTTTGAACTGTGGTGTTGGAGAAGACTCTTGAGAGTCCCTTGGACTGCAAGGAGATCCAACCAGTCCATTCTGAAGAAGATTAGCCTTAAATGTTCATTCAATGGACTGATGCTGAAGCTGAAGCTCCAAAACTTTGTCCATCTGATGTGAAAAGTCAGCTCATTAGAAAAGATCCTGATGCTGGGAAAGACTGAGGTAGGAGAAGAGGTAGCAGAGTGAGCTGTCGGATGGCATCATCGACTCAATGGACGTGAGTTTGAGGAAACTCAGGGAGATAGCAAAGGACAGAGAAGCCTGGCAGACTGCAGTTCATGGGGTCTCAAAGAGTCATACACAACTGAGTGACTGAACAGCAACAACAATTTGTGGAATCTGAAAAAAAAAGGTACCAATGAACTTATCTACAAAACAGAAATAGATTTACAGATGTAGAAAAGAAACTTAGAGTTACCAGGTGGTACAGGGGGGATTAACACAAACACACTACTATATATAAAATAGATACAAATAAGGACCTATTGTATAGCCCAGGCAACTCCAATCAATATTCTGTAATGACCTATATGGCAAAAAAGTGAATACATGCACGGAAGAATTGATGCTTTCTAATTGTGGTATTGTAGAAGACCCTTGAGAGTCCCTTGGATTGCAAAGAGATCAAATCAGTCAGTCCTAAAGGAAATCAACCCTGAATATTCATTGCAAGGACTGATGCTTAAGCTCCAATACTTAGGCCACTTGATGCCAAGAACCGACTCACTGGAAAAGACCCTGAGGCTGGGAAAGGTTGAAGGGAAAAGGAGAAGGGGGCAGTAGAGGATAAGATGGTTAGATAGCATCACTGACTCAACGAACATGAATTTGAGCAAACTCCAGGAGATAGTGAAGGAGAGGGAAGCCTGGTGTGTTGCAGTCCATATAGTCACAAAGAGGTGGACATGCCTTAGCAACTGAACAATAACAAATGCCCGATTCACTTTGCTGTACACCTGAATCCAATACAACATTGTAAACAGCTATACAGCAATAAAATTTTCTTAAAAAAGAATATACAGTGGGAAAAAAATCAGTCTCTACAAGTGATGTTGGGAAATTTGGACAGCCACGTGTAAATCAATGAAGTTAGAACACAACCTTCTCAGTAATCTCAAAAAAAAAAAAAAATCACAAAATGGCTAAAAGACTTAAATACAGACATGACACCATAAAACTCCTAGAAGAGAATGTAGGTAAAACAGTCTCTGACATACATCATATCAATGTTTTCTTAGGTCAATCTCCCAAGGCAATACACTTTACCATAGCCAAAAGGCCTAGAAGCCATCCCATGGCAACAGAAACAAACAACAGAAACAAAGAAATGGGACCTACTCAAACTTAAAATCTTTTGGATCACAAAGGATATACAAACAAAATGAAAAGACAACCTACAAATAGAGAATATTTGCAAATGATGTGACTGAAAGGGCTTAATTTGCAAAATATGCAAACAACTCACGCAACTCAATAGTAAAAATAAAAAAACTCTATCTAAAATGGGCTGAAAATCTAAATAGACATTTCTGCAAAGAAGGTATAGAGATGGCTAATAGACACACAAAAAGATGTTCAACAACACTGATTATTAGAGAAATACAAATCAAAACGACAATAAGGTATCACCTCATACCAGTCAGAAAGGAAATCATTTAAAAATCTACAAATAACAAAAGTTGGAGAGCATGTGGAAAAAAGGGAACCCTCTTACACTCTTGGTGGGACCGTGCGTTGGTGCAGCCACTGTAGAGAACAGTATGAAGTTCCTCAGAAAACTAGAACACCTTTCCATATGATCCAGCAATCCCACTCATGGGCATATATTCATATGAAAGCATAATTCAAAAAGATACATGTACCCTAATGGTCAGAGCAGCACTATTTACAACAGCTAAGTCATGGAAACGGTATAAATGCCCATCAACTGACGAACGGATAAAAAAGGTGTGGTACATATATACAACGGAATACTACTCAGCCATCAAAAAGGATGAAACAATATGCCATTTGCAGCAAGATGGATGAACCTAGAGATGATCACACTAAATGAAGTAAATCAGGAAGAGAGAGAGATACCATATGACACCACTTATATGTGGATTCTATAATACAACATTAAACGACATTCTGTATGTCATTTTATATGCATTCTATAAAATGAATCTACCTGTGAAACAGAATCACAGACGTAGAGAACACACTTGTGGTTGCCAAGGGGGAGAAGGATGGGGGAGGGATGTGTTGGGAATTTGGAGTTAGCAGATGTGAAGTATTATACAGAGACTGGATAAACAACAAGGTCCTACTGTGTGTGTATATATCATAAATATGCACATATAAATGAATCATTTTGTTGTACATCAGAAATTAACACAATATTGTAAATTGACCATACCTTAAGAGGTTTAAAAAGGGGGTTTCCCTGGTGGTCGAATCATTAAGAATTCACCTTGCAATGCAGGGGACATCAGTTGCATCCCAGGTCAGAGAAGATCCCACATGCTTTGGAGCAACTAAGCCTGTGTGCCACAGCTACTGAGCATGCGCTCTAGAGCCCACGAGCTGCAACAAGTGAAGCCCACGTGCCTCAAGCCTGTGGTCTGCAACAAGACAAACCGCCACAATGAGAAGCCCGCTCAATGCAATGAAGAGTAGACCTGCTCACTGTGACTAGAGAAAGCCCTTGTGCAGCAACAAAGACCCACAGTAGTCAAATAATAATTTAAAAAAATCATTAAAATTTTTAAAAAATTTCTTCATTAAAATTAGCTATTAAAAAAAAAAAACTTATCATCCATTGCCTCAGCAGAGGTACATGACCAATATCCTTGTGAAGGCAAAACATTGGAGAAACCAGAAGAGCAAAGTGTTATTTGTGCTGTCAAAATCTGCCAAAAAGGAAGGGTCTCATGAATCCCTGTGGTCCCAGTGAGAATGAAATAACTCGTGCTGCAGCAGTCAGAACAAAATCAACAGGCTCCCAGAAATCCAAGGAAATGGAAAGCCCTCACATACAGGGATGCAAGAAATTCCAAACTCAACTCATTATCTTCTCACCCCTCTCCCACCCCGTTTTCCACACCCTAGTCCTGCTCCTATTTTCTGTACTATACACCCAGCAGACAACTTCCCTGTTACCCTCATCACTTGGCCCTCCCATCATGAGGACCTTTAAAACATCATCTTCATTCACTCCCAGCACACTGCTGCTCCCCTATACTCTCTCTTGGCTTAGCAACTGTAACAGCCTTCTTTCAAGTCTCTCTTCTTACAAATCTTCCACACTTGCTCCAGGCCAATCATTTTCTTCAAAATCTCCAGAGGAACCTTTTCAGCTTCCAAAATCAACTAGGACACTTCTCCAATGAAATCTCCAGCACACCCCTCCTCCTCTCTCTGCTCTCAATTCCTTCCACCCTCACAGTCCTATTTTACACACGCCATATGGAATCAAGAGAGGTTCCTCAAGCTCCCACTCTCTCTCCCACCTCTGTGCCTTGGGCGCAGGCTCTTGCTTCTGTGTGAGAGTCTTCATTGGTTTCTACCTAGAAAACTCCAGCTCACCCTACAAGGCCCATTTCAAATGCTGCCACCTCTCTGGAGCCTTCAATACCTTCTGCAGATGCTCTATCTTCTGCACATGTATGGTCTCATATGCAGCTCCATAATCAATGTGCTCACCATTTTGTAGTGGTTTGTTCGCAAGAATATCCTCCAGCACTGAGCCTGAATATGTATGCCATGCTAACACTACTGAGAACAATGTAATAACAACAATAAAAAATCCTTTGTTTCTAAAAAATGCTATTAATGTTAAGTCTTTGGTAGATTCTAGGTACTTTGCTAAGCCATGATTAACTTGAACGACATAAAATTGCTAGTTGTTAATTGGTCAAGATGGTCACAAAATGATCATTTCATGTACTTCAACCCAAACATGGATCTTTTAAATTTAATCTTCACAACAACACTAAGGTAGAAATATTTATTAAGAGATTTAAATATGATGCTATTTCCATTCTATGGATAAGAAAGTTGAGGCTCAGAGGTTTCAAGTAACTTTGTCCTAGGTTCCAGGACAACAAAGTGACAAAGTCAGGAAAGTGAAAAATAAAGTGAAAGTGTGTCCAACTCTTCTGTAACCCCATGGACTGCAGCCCGCCAGGCTCCTCTTCACATAGAATTCTCCAGGCAAGAATACTGCAGTAGGTTGCCATTCCCTTCTCCAAGGGATTGTCCCTCTCCAGGGACTGAACCTAGGTCTCCTGCATTGAAGGCAGATTCTTTACTGTCTGAGTCACCAGGGAAACCCGACAGGAGGCAGGACTCTAATCCAAAACCACTGCCTCTCAATGCTCTTAGCCAGGGCTATATCCCAACCCTCAGATTGTTTATTTAATTGTTTAATCACCTAATGAGGCAATAACATGAGGATCCCTGGAGTTAGGATGATGGTCGCCTAACACTGAGATACAAGTCTGCATTCAGCAATCACAGAAAGGACAAATTCTGATGTGCGTGTGGGAGTTAAAGCAGGTTTCTCAGCTGCCAGAGAAGGTTGTTAAATACTGAAATGAGTTAATAAAGAAGGTTATAGAATCTCTTTCAAGGGAAGGATTTCTTCCCCCAATGGGGGATAGATTCTCATCTGTCTGAGATGGTTTAAATATAATCCTCTGTGAAGGTCAATAAATTGGGCTCACCAAGTCCTTTCCAGATTCCATACGATACTCAGATACATGAGCTTAATGTGGCTCAGAGTGGGGCCTAAAATTGGGAGGGGGCTGATCCTCCAGCCAGACATAATCTCTTCCTCCTTTAAATGTCTCAGCCTTCTGACTTGACCTTCTTTATGACATATGTAGTGATTTTTGTATGTTGTTGTGGTTTCTGAAAGAGAAACGCAATTAAAGGATGAAATGTGTGTGGTTCATTTTCACATCTCCCACAGTGCCTAACAGAGTGTTCAGTGCTACATTTAAAAATTTGTTATTTTCTCTTCTTTCCTCTTCTGAAAGAATCATACAGTCCCAAATTGAACATAAGCCCCTGATTTTCATCCAAAATCCATTATCAAAACTCATCAACTCACACCATGGGGCAAAGTTTTCTAAAATATGCTTTTGGTCCAGTCATTACTAGACACACTTTTTTTCTTTCTCCTTGCATCGTTTTGAAACATGGTCATTCAAATGTTAATTTCTTTCAGGTAAAATGTCAGAAAAATGAACCAGCATTTCAGCCAATAAGAAAGCAATCTGGCTAGATTACTAATAAAAGATAACACACACATATCTAAGTGTTCCACAATTCCCAGTTAGAGTCACCAACAATTCGAAATAATTTCAATGGAAAAAATTTTTCCATAATTGTCACTCCACAGAAGCATAATTTTTCATAATAGGTACAATAAGAACTGCTCCAGCTGTATACCTGAAACGAACCACAACATTGTAAATCAACTATACCCCAATAAAAATTTTCAAAAATTGCTCTAGACCCTTATTCTCAATAAAAATAACAATACCTGTACTGAATATTAAGATAAAAAACTTTCAAGTGATCTAGTTCATTTGATCTATGTAACAGTCCTTACCATTTATACCACCACTTTTGAAGATATTTAGAGGAAACTTGGATCAGAGAGATGAAGAAAATTGCTATGACTCACACAGCTAGGAATAGCAGAGTCTAGACTGGAACCCAAGCATTTTCCTGATTCCAAATCTCATGATCTTTCTACCAAATCTTTCTGTCCACATGGCCAATCTTAAAAAAAAAAAAAGAAAAGCAGAAAAATTTCTACCTCACCAGTATTAAAAAGAAAATCAAGATCCAGAGATAAATGATTAACTTAATAGAGGGGGCATATTTTCTTAATTTAAGTAATTGAGTTTGAACATTAATTTCTCACATCTGGTTAAAAAATACTACCAGCTAACATTTTGAGTATTTACATCTTGCCACTGAATGCAGTAGGAAATGGCACCCCACTCCAGTATTCTTGCCTGGAAAATCCCATGGACGGAGGAGCCTGGTAGGCTGCAGTCCATGGGGTCGCTAAGAGTCGGACACGACTGACAGACCTCACTTTCACTTTTCACTTTCATGCATTGGAGAAGGAAATGGCAACCCACTCCAGTGTTCTTGCCTAGAGAATCCCAGGGACGGGGGAGCCTGGTGGAGGCTGTCTATGGGATCGCACAGAGTCAGACACGACTGAAGCGACTTAGCAGCAGTAGAAGCAGCAGCAACTGTACTCAGTGCTTTTATGATCAATTCACCTCACAGTTACAAGTTTAGAAAGTTACTTCTCTTTCCATTTTATAAAAGTGGAAACTGTGATTTACAAAGATTAAATTGTGAGGCCTTAGCTGTCTCGAGATCACATGATTAAGAAAGTTAAGTGGCAGAACTGTGACCTGAACCCATATCAGCAAAACCTATAGCCTTGATTCTTAACCACCAGGGGTTCTCAAGGCTTGGTCCTGGCTAGGTAGCATCAGCTTACCCGGGAACTTGCTAGCCATGTGAATTCTCTGTCCACAACCAGATCTACTCTGGGAGAGGGGCCTAGAAAGCTATGTTTTAAAAAGCCTTCTAGGTGCTTCTAAGTTACACTAAAATCTGCGAACTTCTGCGCTAGACTTAAATAAGAGTAAATAGTAACCATATATATATATATATATGGATTCTGCATATGCTCTGTGCTATCAGGGGATGCCAAAAGGAAGTGAGAGGAGTTGGAGATAACTAATAGGGTTTTCGTAAATGAAAATCTTCAGGGGGTAGAAAAGCCAAAAAGGGAAGAAATAAGCTTAACTAGTGCACACACAAGCTGAAAACAGCAATGATGAGCAATTAATCAGGCAATATGTTACACTGTAATCAGGGATCAGAAAATTCCGGAAGGACTAAATGACACAGAGTTTATTACTGCAATGGTAAATGATCATTAATAAAACGCGGCTATTAAAAGAACTAAAGAGATGAATAATCATAGAAAGGAAATATTAGCTGTAGAAGGAAAATCTTGCAGTCTTAATCACTTGAAGGAATTACAGGTCTGGACACAGAATCAAAAGAAGAGAATGGAAATTAGCAGTGTTATGAGAATACGGCACAAACCTGATTGCTTTTTTCATATACAAAAAAAAGCTAGTTACAAAGACACCATGCACTGGTGAATAAAAAGTCTGGCTAACATCTTATCCACTAAAAATAAATTTATACAATTGTAGTTGCATATTGTTTAGCATCAATTCCCACCTCTGGTGTATAAATAAGAAATTATCTTGTTGAAACTGCTAAAATGTAGAGATTACCTGACTTGAATTTATCTAGTACCACTGGTTATTCTTCAGATTTATCTGGCAGATGACCTCTGCTGACCTGTAAACTTCCTAAAGGACTAACTGCACAGGAGTTTCCAAAGAGAGAACCAGGAGCAGCTTGGAAGCTGTCATTCCAATATCATTCACTATATCTCTACAGAGAACTGCTTTTTCAAAGCATAATGTGGCAGGACTGAAAAGTGATATCAAGAAGAAAAAAAACCTGCAACAAAGTATAAAAAGAAGAAGGATTACAACAGAGACACCAGAAGTCAGTACCCTACAAAACTGTGGGTTAGTCCTTTCATTTAAGGACTACTGGTTTGAGATCTTTAAAAAAGAAAAGTTGTCAGTTAAGTAGAAGCAAAGAGAATATGGCAATTAAAGATATCAAAGGAAATACTAACCAGTAAAATCATCTAACTGGAATTATGAGAAAATATCATAATTTCCATGGAGTAAAAATTATATTCTTCTCCAACTTGGNCAGAGACACATTTTGCTCCATCTCAAGTTGCCCCTGTAGGTGTTTCATTGGAAACAATGGTCCTTGCAACATGTCCATGGAGTATATGCTCAGGACTGAAAGGAGGCCTGGAGCATAAGATGCTGTGTATGCATGATACGTATGTGCGATACATGGATTCAAGGATGTGGGCAACCTCAAAAGGGCTCAAAATTTACAGACCCTCCCTCTACAGTTAACACTATTCCTGGAGTGTCTTAAACAGTTTTTCCTCGACCATTCATTTTGATTAAAAAGTTTTTCTCTCCCAATACCTGAGAAGCTTCAGAGGAAAAAGTAGAATCAGGAAAAAGTAGTGGAATGAATGTCCAAAGGCTGGATATGATTCTGTTACTGATTTACTGTGTGACTGACCTTGAGTATGTCTCAACCTTTTCAGAACACTGAACTAAATATTATATATATATATAATATTTATTCTCTGGGGTTGGGAGGCTTTTTTTTCCTTCACTCTTTTTTTGGCATCTGTTTTTATACATCCCCTCCCCACAAAGGAAATGGCAACCCACTCCAGTACTCTTGCCTGGAAAATTCCATGGCCAGAGGAGTCTCATAGGCTACAGTCCATGGGATCGCAAAAAGTCAGACACAGCTGAGTGACTCTCTTTCTTTCTTTCTTTCTTTCTTTCTTTCCCACAAAAGTTACTGGTCTTGGGAACTATTTCTTGACAGAGTTTAATTTTCTTGCAGCCAAACTATATGTAATATCACTCAAGAGTAGTGACTCGCACTACAGTTTCACAAGTATGTATATGTGTGGATTCTCATAATTTTGTACTCTGTAGGGGAGGAAGAAAAACACATCTCAAGTTGAGAAAAAATTATCCTCAAGAATATTTCTTTATAAATGTTTTTAGAGACTTTTGTTAAGATTAGAGTTGGAGATAGTGCTAAAGTGGTAAACGAGGCCAGAGGACAACAGAAAAAGGGCAGGCTCAGTGGCCAGAAAGACCCAGGTTGAATCCTTGTTCTGCTACCCACTAGCTACTGCCTTTTATACAGCTGTAAACTGGGTAACATCTGGATTGCAGATCAGATTTTCAATAGTGATTAAAAATAATGCAAATAAAGTTGTTGCACATATAGGGAAGAAAGACAATGATACCTCTATTATGACGACAGCTGTGGGGAGCAGTAATCCTCGGTTCCTATAGCAGCAAAGTCAGTCTCAGTGTTGTAGAGCCTCCCAAGAGGGACCTGGAAGCCTGCCGTGCATCTTGAGAACTTCAGTCCATGTCTTCTGGTTTCTTTGCAACAGACCACAGTATACCCTCTAAGACGCCAAACTGTCCTCCGTGAGTTTCCCTGTGAGGAGTAAAAGGCCCATCTTCTAACTTTTGTAATAGAAAATGGTGATCATAGCTGTAATAAGAATTACTGTAACAATTATACTTATCACTTATTCAATTATTGGGTCCTTTCTATATAGGCCAAGCATTGTACTAAGTCCTTTACATATATTTATCTCATTACATCTTTTCTTCAATTTTGTGAGATAGATATTATTACTTTATTAAAAGATAAAAATCTCAAGTTTCAAAGAGGTTAATGACCAAAATAGCCAGATTCAAGCTCACTTGCTTATTCTCTACTCTACTCTGCCTTGTGTAATGCACTAAAATACTTAGCCTTGTTTAATACTTAACTCAGACTCCCCAGCTGCTAAAAATTTATGATAATTATATAATTAGAATTTCAAATTTAGGGCAGTGACTGAAAATTATTATACTTCATTATGTGACCTTACAAAAGTATTTACTATAATAAGTTTGTCTGCACTATCTTTTGCAGAAGTCTACAGTCTTCTTAAACAGAGTCACACATACTTAAACAGAAAAGGAGTATGAATGAGACTATATCCTCAACAAAGAAGATTCTCAAATTAATAACTGCAAATATTGTCAATGGAAATATATATGTGCAAACACTAAGTACCAGGCACAATTATAAATATCTTACACATATGATTTAATTTAATCCTTACAATAATTTTATAAAGTAGATACTATTAAAATTCCCATTCTCCAGATGAGGAAACAAAGACAAAAGAAGTATAAATAATTAATTTTAAAAGAGTTGTTTAACATCCAGGACAGGAACAAGTCTTTAATAAGAACACAGAAAAAATGCAAATCCAAGAATCATTCTTCATTTTTAACTGATAACAAGAACAACATAGGAGTTGTGCCTTGACCAAGGGACATTAATGATCAACTTACAAATAAATTGAGTTTATGTATCGCAGATTTGTGGACACCACTGAGCCAAAGTCATTAAACCCTTTCATTTTGCTAAGATTGACTTCTCAGAAATTTCGACAGCACACCTATTATTAATATTTGGTCTTAGACATCCACCACACTTTTCTGTACTTCTGGAATTGTTTTATAAGACCCGTCATTTAGGTTTCG
This sequence comes from Neotragus pygmaeus, assembly GCA_006410875.1. Classification (NCBI taxonomy): domain Eukaryota; kingdom Metazoa; phylum Chordata; class Mammalia; order Artiodactyla; family Bovidae; genus Neotragus; species Neotragus pygmaeus. The sequence goes on along the minus strand of SJYV01022214.1, from coordinate 423,692 downwards.
TAATCTTACTTCATCAGTACTTGTTTCTCATTTTTCTTATAAAACTTAACAATGGGTTGTGATGCCTTCATTTATGGAATTAGTGATACACACTAAGTCATCTGGCTAATCCATAGTTAACTTCTCTCTGTGTCTGTGTCCTCAGGTGCTCAGCTGTGTCCAGCACTTTGTGACCCATTAGACTGTAGCTCACCAGGCTCCTAGGTCCATGGGATTCTTCGGGCAAGAATACTGGAATGAGTTACCATTTTGTCCTCCAATGGATCTTTCTGACCCAGGAATCAAACTTGCATCTCCCGTGTCTCCGGCATTGCAGGCATATTACTTCTCTTCAAATAAATCAGTACCTGCTTGTGCTACTTTAATGAGATTAAATGAACAGAAACCTGGCCCATCCTTTATTATAGGGAGTCAGTAATTTCAAATATCCCCAAAGTGACCTTGAATCTGTAAGATCCATTGCCAGCCTCTGGTAATTTTTAACTGGAACACTTTATTCCCAATAATGTGAGACACAGCCTGAGGGATGCGTAAGTTCACCATTTGAAAATGAAGTTAAAAAGATTTTTAAACATTAGCTGATTGCCCTTCTCATTTTTCCTAGAAGTTGTGCTGGCTTTAATATACGTTACAGAAATATAAATACTAAATACCTACTAAAAGACAGGCCTTGTGCAAGGTGCTGGAGATACAAATATAATTAAGACATATCCTCAAGGAACTGAACCAGACAGGGCACCAGAGCCACTCAGCTAACCATCATCTTGAAATTCTGGATTCTGTGTCATAATTTATCACTCACATTCAGCCCTACCTTTCTCCTACTTGGCATGAATTTTTCTTGTTCTCAGCCCTGACCTCTCCTCTCCTATTCTCTTCTCCCATGGCTGCCCAGGGAACAAAGGTCCCTTGGAATTGATGTAAAACTCAGCTGTAACCAAAGATGTAAAGATCAAAGTTGGCAGCGACACTGAAGTTCAGGATTAAGAGACTTCCTCTTTAAGATCAAAATTCCAGATGATCCAAATGTAGGCAAATGAGCCCCAGTAGAACAATCAGTTTTCTGCGCTGATTCCAGGAAAGAAGCAGACATCAACCACAGAAGCGACTCCGTTTCACTCTTTCCAACCCTGTGGGCTTGATGCTAATTGCCGCCCCAACAGTGAGATCGCATTTCAAAATATGATCAAACCCAAAACAGCCAAGTCAATCAAGCATTACGTGTGCAAGCACAATTACCCCCGCACATGCCCAAGCACCAGCGGTGAAGCAGCTTTGTCTGGGAGCAGCTCGGTAATCATCTCTCCAGGCAGCTGAGAGTCTAACCTCTCACCCCGGGGCCTTCTGCTGGGGATGCTGGGCGGGCTCCCTGGGTGTGGACGGCCGCAGCGCCAGCAGCGGCTCCCCGCCCCCTACCCAGCCTCATTTACACGAGCGCTCCGGGTGGGGGAGGGGCGGGGCAGAAGGTCCGCGCAAGCCCCCATTGTTGGGGAGCGACGTGTGGAAGCAGATGGTGGGGCTGGTCACTCAGTCTGTTGGCAGACGCTTTCTGCCCAGGTCCCTGGGGGCTGCGGGGCTTTCTTTCCAGGCTCCACTCTGGTGGTGTTTTCTCAGTGTGAGCAAGGGCGCTCTTTCTTTATCGCNGAGCGACGTGTGGAAGCAGATGGTGGGGCTGGTCACTCAGTCTGTTGGCAGACGCTTTCTGCCCAGGTCCCTGGGGGCTGCGGGGCTTTCTTTCCAGGCTCCACTCTGGTGGTGTTTTCTCAGTGTGAGCAAGGGCGCTCTTTCTTTATCGCCCCTCACATTTCAAGGAGGCCGAGTTGCTGCCTCCTTCCTCCATTCTCTCCTTCCTCTTGCCTTTTCTGGACTAGCTAGTTCCCGAGCCTCCGAGGGCCCACTTGATGCAGAGAAAACCGAGCGGTTCTCTTTGTCTCTAATTGATGCCGCGCTCTCATCCGGCGGGCTTCCCAGTGGCATGCTCACTCGGTTATTTAACAAATTACTCCACAGTCCTTTTTAGGACTATTGACATTAACAGCTAACCAACCCCTACAGTTAGGGGCGATGTGGTGACTGACTTGCACAGTCTTCCTTCCTTTTATTTCAGTCCTGCGATTGGGTGAGAAGAACGACCTGCTACTTTGGTTTGACCTGATGCTCTCCTTTCATAATAATGTCAGCGGCTAAAAAAGTAAATAAATAAAGCCTGGGTTACAGATGCAACTCTTATTTGCATCTGTATATATAACTCTTGTCTCTAAAGTATTAACTGTTGAACATAAATCTTGGCCTCAAAACCTACTCCATTTCAAGATGCCACACAGCTTATATGCCAAGGCATCTCTCCCTAGCAGTTCTCAGTTCAGATTTCCTGCAGCTCAGGGTGTTAAATTTGTTTTAGTTTTTAAACCATACTGGCAGCCTGGTGCTTTGCTAATGTTGTCTCTGTGAGCTGGACAAAGTCAACATAAGCCCAGAAGACTGCTGTCTGGGGCTGAGTGGCAAAAATAAAGTCAGAAATACCATCTATTCCCCCTCATCTGTTTGGGATTAATCTTTTCCTCCCCAGTACTATTCTCTAGGCTTAAATACTTCAATGTTTCATTTTGCACTCACCAACAGAATTTCTATTTCATATGTCTTCCCTTCTCCCTAATATTGTGAAAGCTGTGAAGACCAGGCTTGTAGTATTCATATTCATCAGTTCAGGATTCGATATTAATTCCCTGGAACAACCAAGCAGTGCAGTAAATATTTAATGAATAAATGAAATTATAAAATGATAGAAATCAACAAAAGGGAATATACTGAAATATGAAAGAAGAGTATGTCTAAGTGTCACATATATCCTCCAAATACCAACTACTTCAGGTACTCCTGTAGTAAAAACTACATTTTACTTCTAAGTAAAATAGCAGTGAGGAATTATAGAGAACACCTGAAATCACTGGAATATTCATGGCCCAAACTATCTAAGAACTCAGGTGTCCAAGGAGACTGGACTCTTGCTAATGTCCCAAGGAGACCAGCCCCCCAACTGGCGATCTGTAGAAGCAGTGTTGCAAGAAGCACCAGGGATACACCTCGGGGAGATGGAATGGGAGCTTAGTGCGGCTTCTGGACCCCGCCTACTCTGCCATGTGAGCCCTCTGCAGACAGGGGCTGCAGTGCAGAAGTTGTGGATTCACTACGTGAAATGCTGTTGCCTTAGAGCCCAGAATGCAAAATGTGTCCATCCCCCTACTGAACCGCAACTGCCACAAGCCCTCAAAGATTTATGGTTTCAGAGCATCTGTAGATGGCATCCTTGGCACTGACATCAAACTTTTTCCATGGGTACCTGGAGCAGCATGACACCATCAAGTGGCTTCCCAGACATCAATGTAGATGAGGGTCAGGAGAGGAAAGGGAGAAATGCATGTGTCCCACTGTGGGAGAGAATACTGTTGCAAACACCCCCCAAGGAAAGTAAAAAACTTGATTGAAAACTGGAAGCGTATAAACCCTAACTTTAGCAGACAGAGGTAAAAGCTAGGACATTGATTATGCACACTTAAACACACAATTTTTCCTTTTCATTGCATGTAGACATAAGCACCAAGAAAATCCATCCTGCACACATAACAATGAATCCTCCAATTTGAAATCATAAAACACTCTGCTTGGGTGGGGATGAGTATCTCTTTAGTTTACGTTTTATCACTTTTCAAAGAAAAGCTCCTCTAATCCATTCAGTCTGCTATTTTGTACCTTAAAAAAGGTTATTGTTTGCACAAGAATAAAAAAGACTGTAAAATAGGATTGGCAAATGCATTATGGGCACACTGCCATTATCCCTTCCCATATCCATTACAGACATTGCTAATCAATCAAAGCGTGGATTGTAGCCTTAGAATCCTGATAAAGCACAATAAAGCAGCAGCCTCTCTATCAAGCAATCTGTGCCGGTATGTGAGGTTACTCCTATTTGTCACATTCACTTTAAAGATAATAATCATATACTCCAAAGATTAAAGAGGCTTCCCTGGTGGCTCAGTGGTAAAGAATCCACCTGCAATGCACAAGCCACAGGAAAGTGGGTTCGATCTCTGGGTCAGGAAGATCCCCTAGAGGAGGGCATGGCAATTTACTCCAGTATTCTTGCTTAGAGAATCCCATGGACAGAGGAGCCTGGGGTCTACAGTCTATAGGGTTGCAGAGAGTCAGAGATAACTGAAGCAACTTGGCACACCAAAGATTAAAACATAGAAAATGAACTTCATTGCTCAAGAGGTACTGAGAATAACCTATGATGCAGCCTTTACTCTTAAAAGGGCATTGTCTACCATTGCTGGTTCCCACAGTCCATACAATACACCCTGGGGGATGGGGATAGGAGTCAACATTCAAGGAAGAGCTTGCTCGGGTGGCAATTTGGTAAACTTACACTAGCCTTAGTACGTGTCCCTGTGGCACTGTTGAGTATTCAGTTGCATTGAGGAAATCAGGGACGCCTAGAACAATTTCCAAGGAGGTCATTTCTCGGGATTAGCAGGCTGCAAGATAGGAACAAGAGGTCCACTCTCTCCCTGGCCTTCTCTTTTTAGAAGTGACAAGGCAAAACATTGGGTCTCATTTCCTTTCTCCTGGGACATAACCTTTTCAACATGTGAAGGCCCTCAGTCAATATGCTCATACATTACCAAGGCCATCACAGAAACAGACAACACAATACAAAGACTGCCTCACGTCAGAATCATCTTCCCAGTCTTCTCTTCTCTTTTGCCTAGAAGAAAAAACCTGAAGAGCAAGTTGCTTGTTTTGCAGTTTTTGTTTCAGTTATAAATTGAGTGTTATGTGTTTTGCATACACACCTTACCTCATTTGACCCCCACAACCACCCTGTGAATTCTCCCCATTCTGAAATGAGTACATGCAGATCCAATGGGACTAAAGTGCCCACAGTCACAGAAACTAAAGTGGCCAGATCAGTACTGAGAGCAGGTCCATCACGACAAACTCAACGTTCTCTCCCCACACACTGGAAGTCCACCTCAGGGGTAAATCATCTGAGCACCCAGAAGACTTTGAGGACCAAGTATGTCCCTTCCTTTCCTCTCTGTGGCCTGAAGTTTTGAGGGTCGTCTTTATCCCTGGCCCATGCTGACTGCTCTGCATGCCATGTTGGGGTCTGGTAACAGAACCAGAGAGATGACCCACCCCTACAGTTACACTGTCTGCAACACCAAAGAATCCAAGGGACTCTTATCTGAGGTTTTATTCCCTGATCCAGGTAGTATCTAACCAGGCTATTAAAAGCCTCTTGTGGAGTCTGTCTCTGGTTGTTTTCAACCAGGAGTAGATATGATTTCATGAAACATGTGTTATTGATAGGCTGTTCATTGGTGGGAGTAGGAGACAGTGAAAAGAAAATTAGACCATTGTCTGAGATTTCAACTCTTCAATTGCAACAGGAAACAGGTGTCAAACAATGAGATCCTGGAAGCTCCCCTGCTGTGGCAGACATCACGAAGCTACAGACTGCTGAATTATGGAGAAATGTGGCAGGATGGTGGGGTGCACTGGGAGAACCCAGGACAGTGACTGCACCCATGAGTAAGAAAGTATTTTAATATTTTAGAAACTGGTAGGGCTATGAAGGCGGTACAGCAGTGGAATATCAGCCCTGGAGATGTTCCCAATAACATGACTGGACTGAACATTTTAACACTCAACAAGCGTATATTGATCAGACGAGGGAGGAGGTTAGTCATAGAGTCAAATGCCAGTATCCAGGCCCATTCTGATGCTGATTTAATTTCTCTAATCTGAAGAGATTTTGGTCCATTCAGCAAGACTAATCAACGGTGGAAACTGACCCAGCTTGCTCTCTGCACCTGCATCTATTAAACACTCAAGCTACATAACATTCTATTTCCATATCTGTTTTAAAATGTTTTGTTTGAACTTCTCTGCTGCTTTTGCTCTGTGAAACAGCTAAGATGAAAATGTTTTTATACAGTCAAGTGCATGTTGAGCTAACATGAAGGAAGTAGGAATACTATCACTGCTTTCAGCACCCTTCCCCGATCAAGTTTAAGCCCAATAATTGACACAGATATTGGGCAAGGGGATATTCCCAGGAAAAGCTTGATTTTGCCATGCCTCATATGTTTAATCTGGTTAGTCTTGAAAGAACTGTTAGGGTGACACCAGCCAAGTCTTAATATTAAATTTGAGTTATAAGGAAAAATAAAAGAAGACAAGTGGAATTATTTCCTAAGCGTTGGTAATGCTGAAAATGTTAACAGGTTCAAGGAGGGTTTGATGAGCCAAGGAGGTCAAATCTGAGCAGATTAGTGTCTTCTCAAGTCCTTTGACATTTACGTGATAGAGAGATACTGTCTTTCCGAAAGATGGTGCTATCAAGGGGGATTACTGGGCTGGCTGAAGAATAAGATGCCAGATCCTAATCACCAGGCCACCAGGGAGCACATTAAAGGAGGAAATTGGACCCATTTGATGACATCCTATGGGACCATGGAAGCTGTAGTCAAACTAGCTAACAGAACCAAGCCCACACCCCAGTGTCTAAACATCCAACCTTTAAGTGTTCCAGACATGAAGGGTTTGAATCCAGAGATTTGGAGGCTTGCACTGTCACTGAAAGGGCTCATACCAAGCAGGACCCTGTGGAGCTCCTGGACACGTAAGTGCTTCTGTGTCCCCCCCACTTCTTGATTACAGGAAATAGGCTTCATTTAGCCTCCAAGACCTTCCCTGTGTTCCAAGAGTAGGTTCAAATAGTTGCTAATTAGGGAAAGGAGGGGAAGTGGAGGAACAGTCAAAAGAAACAATAGTGTAGCCTCAGGGATAGTTCCCCCTCAGGGATATAACAATAACTGTGAGCTGTTCCACGGATACTGAAGCTCCCCCACCAGGTGCTGCCCACAAGCATGGAGATCCCAGACAGGTTGAAACCGGAAGGTTGATGATGCGGACTCCCACTTAACCTCACCACCAACTAATCAAAAGACTGTCCATGAGCTGACCACATCTTCTTTGAACCATTACTATAAAGCTTCTCACTACCCTCTCCAAGATGGGACATTTGTTTCTGGTCATTAGCCTGCTGGGTCCCCTTTGTCTGCCAAAGCTATTCTTTTCTGTGTATGTGTTATTCAGTAGTGTCCAATTCTTTGAGACCCTATGGACTGTAGTCCGCTAGGCTCCTCTGTTCATAGGATTCTTCTCCAGGCAATACTGGAGTGGGCAGCCTATACCTTCTCCAGGGGATCTTCCCAACCTAGGGATCGTCTCTTGCATGGCAGGCAGATTCTTTACCATCTGAGCCTCGTAGCTATTCTTTTTGACTTCACCTAAAACTCCGTCCCTGAGATTTAATTTGCTGTCAGGGTATAGAGGCCAGATTCCGCCTCAGGGCTAGGGCAGCAAAGAATACAGAAGCCGGCAATGAAGACCTTCACCTGCTGCAGGAAAACAACAGCTTCCCAAGAAGCTGCTGCAAGCACCAAGAACCTAGAAGAAGCTCCCTAGAAGACACCACTATCTAGGCTGGGGACAGGGAATTGAGGACTCAGAAACGGCCACACCGATCATCCCCACTGCCTAGAGCACAAAGCAGGCTTGCCAGGAGTTTCTGCAAGCCTTCAGTCTGCTAGCTGTCCACACATCTGCCTAAACTGCCTCCAGAGTGTAATGGCCTTTTGTTTTTCTATCCACTTTCTAAATCTCATATGAGGGGCTCTCATTGGCAGACTCTAACTAGGAATCAGTTAAGAAAGGGGATGCTGGAAATACGACTCCCAGCTTCTCCTCTGTAAGACCTTAGATGTGGAAGGATGTTGATTTCGAGCTGACAACAGAAATAACTCAGCACAACATAGTAGGTCATGTTTGCTGAATAAGTTAGTACAAGAACTTGAAACTTCCACCCTGAATACCCTAAGTGGTCACATCTTCACACAGGCTTTTAAAAACTAGTCAGACATACAGATGCTCCGCCCTCCCCCCCCAAAATGTTCAACATAACTAATTATTCAGTTCAGTTCAGTTCAGTCACTCAGTCGTGTCTGACTCTTTGTGACCCAGTGAATCACAGCACGCCAGGCCTCCCTGTCCATCACCAACTCCCAGAGTTCACTCAGACTCATGTCCATCAAGTCCGTGATGCCATCCAGCCATCTCATCCTTGGTCGTCCCCTTCTCCTCCTGCCCCCAATCCCTCCCAGCATCAGAGTCTTTTCCAA
>SJYV01022214.1:256322-413225 GCA_006410875.1 Neotragus pygmaeus | reverse complement strand
GGACCTTAGTTGGCAAAGTAATGTCTCTGCTTTTGAATATGCTATCTAGGTTGGTCATAACTTTTCTTCCAAGGAGTAAGCATCTTTTAATTTCATGGCTGCAGTCACCATCTGCAGTGATTTTGGGCCCCCAAAAATAAAGTCTGAATGCAAATCAAAACTACAATAAGGTATCATCTCACACCAGTCAGAATGGCCATGATCAATAAATCTACAAACAATAAATGCGGGAGAGGATGTGGAGAAAAGGGAACCCTCCTACACTGTAGGTGGGAATGTAAACAGATACAGCCATTATGGAAAACAGTATGGAGATTCCTTAAAAAACTAGGAATAAATCCACCATATGACCCAGCAACCCCACTACTAGGCATATACCCTAAGAAAATGACAATTCTAAAAGACACATGTACTCCAATGTTCATAGTAACTCTGTTTACAATAGCCAGGACATGAGAGCAACCTAGATGCCCAATGACAGATGAATAGATAAAGAAGTTGTGGTACATATGTGCAATGGAATATTACTCAGCCATTAAAAAGAACAAACTGGAGTCAGTTCTAGTGAGGTAGATGAACCTAGAGCCTGTAATACAAAGTGAAGTCAGTCAGAAAGAGAAAAACAAATATAATATAACAACATATATATATATATGGAATCTAGAAACATGGTACTGATGAACCTATTTGCAGTGAAGGAATGGAGATGCAGATGTAGAGCATGGACTTGTGGATACAGTGGGGCCTCAGTGAGTAGGATGAATGGGAAAAGTTGCATCAACATGTATACATTATCATATGCAGAATGGACAGTTGGTGAGAAGCTGCTGTGTAACACAGGGAGCCCAGTCTGGAGTTCTGCGATGACCCAGAGGGGTGGCTTGGGGGTAAGGGAGGGAGTCTCAAGAGGGAGGGGATATATGTATAATTATGGCTGATTTGTGTTGTATGGAAGAAACCAACAAAACATTGTAAAAATTAAAAAACAAATAAGAACTAGTCAGAAACATTCTAAGGTTCTGGTAGCTGAGAGAAACTTATTTGGAGACTTTCTAAGAGAGAGACTTCAGCTGACCCTTAAAACTCAATGGTTCCCAAATTATGAAAAGAAGAATCTGGAAGAAATGATGCTCTTTGCAAAATGCCACACTCAGCCGAACACCTTAAAATATCACCAGCGTGAACTCCATCAGGCGAAGTACTAATAATTTTACTAGGAGAAAAATTCTATATGTAGAACTGGGAACCCACATGTCCACAAAGAAACAAGCTGTCAAACCAAACATTATCAACTGTCTCAGAATTTTTCCATTAATATTCATTTGCTGCTTGTTCATTTCTTTGGTTGTCTGCTAGTGTTTGCTACCAGACAAGTGGTAGCAGGCATCAAAGTTTAAGAATAAATTTTGGGATGAATTTGAAAGAGAAGGATCTTCCTTAAAATGACAGGGTATTTTCCCCCTGCAAATTGTGAAAGGATTCCCACTATCCTGGACTAACCCCAGGCCACTCCAGCGCAGTGTTCCCCTGGGCTGTTTGTTACAATGCAATGGATTGGGGTCCACCACCTGAAAGAGTATTAAAGTGCTGGCCTGAAAAATATTTTACAGGCAAAGCAATGGTAGTAACTTGCCACCCAATTACCCCAATAAACTGTTCCTAAAGAAGTAACATTGAAACGTGGGAATCTTTACAGATTTTTCCAAGCCTAATAAGATTCCATGAACTGCACATCCCTACAAGTCCCATGCCAAAAAGCTCTTATAAGTGGCTCAAAATCAAGGAAATCTTCTCAACTAGCAGACAAATGTCACCAACCCTACATAAGAAACCCACAATGAGGGAAGTTAAAAATGGGTCTTTGACCAGAAAAGCAGAATAAACATAGACACTGAGAGCTAAGAGAGGGAGAGAGAGAGAGAACATGTACTCAGGCATGCAGTGCAAGGACAGGCCTGGAGTTCAAACTCTGATCTGTCATTAGCTTCCTTGACTTAACTATTGGTTTTAAGGGAGAAATGAAGTTGAGCCCTCTCCTGTGTGCTATATGCTAAGTTGCTTCAGTTGCATCCAACTCTGCGAGACCCTGTGGACTGTAGCCCACTAGGCTCCTCTATCCAAGGGATTATCCAGGCAAGAATACTGGAGTGAGTCGCCATACCCTCCTCCAGAGGATCTTCTTGACTCAGGGATCAAACTCACATCTGTTCCATCTCCTGCATTGGCAGGTGGGTCCTTTATCACTAGCAAGCCCTCTCCTAAGAATCTAAAAACACATGCAGGGGCAAGGAAGTCCTCTGAAAAATATGGTAATGGAACCTTGACTCTTCCCAATGTTGAACATATNCCAGGATGGATTGGACATGATGGGGAATTGTAGCAAAATGTGGTCCACTGGAGAAGGGAAATGGAAAACCCCTTCAGTATTCTTGCTTTGAAAACCCCATGAACAATATGAAAAACCAAAAAGATAGGACACTGAAAGGTGAATTCTGCAGGTTGGTTGATGCCCTATACGATTCTAGAAATCATTAAAAAACAGAGATGGAGCCAAAGAAAAAGAACACCTAACTGTGGATATGACTAAGTATAAAAGTAAAGTCTGATGCTGTAAAAAACTTTATTTTATAGGAACCCAGAATGTTAAGTTTATCTATGAAGGTAAATTGAGAGTTGTCAAACAGAAGATGACAAGTGTGAACATCAGACTTTCAGGAATCAGTGAATTAAAATTCACTGGAATGGACCAACTTAATTCAGATGACCATTCAAAAGCCATGTGTTTATATAAATGCACAAAGAAATATACAGGCATTGAGATAAAGCCTCATGTTCCTCTTAATTATTTCAGAACAGAAAATGTAGCTATCAAGGTGAACAGGGAAATATAATACTGAAATAAGAGAAATGTAGGAATGTGTTGGCATCACGAACATAAATTTTAATCTTCATTATCCTTCATGATCAGGCTCCTAATTGGTAGATCAGTTGTAATTCGTATGAGTTACATATNAGAACAGAAAATGTAGCTATCAAGGTGAACAGGGAAATATAATACTGAAATAAGAGAAATGTAGGAATGTGTTGGCATCACGAACATAAATTTTAATCTTCATTATCCTTCATGATCAGGCTCCTAATTGGTAGATCAGTTGTAATTCGTATGAGTTACATATAATGAAAATGGTTGGTGAGTAGACCTTGAAAGAGAGGTAGAAGATGCACCAGTGATTGTTGACACTAGGAAGCATGCCTTCCAGTTGTAGTTTGGGAAATATTGAGCCTTTAAAACATACAAAGATAATAGTCTCAAATAATACACCTCCACTAATAGTTTTAANAAATGTAGGAATTTGTTGGCATCACGAACATAAATTTTAATCTTCATTATCCTTCATGATCAGGCTTCTATTTGGTAGATCAGTTGTAATTCGTATGAGTTACATATAATGAAGATGGTTGATGAGTAGACCTTGAAAGAGAGGTAGAAGATGCACCAGTGATTGTTGACACTGGGAAGTATGCTTTCCAGTTGTAGTTTAGGAAATATTGAGCCTTTAAAACATACAAAGATAATAGTCTCAAATAATACACCTCCACTAATAGTTTTAAATACTTACCTATTCAGATTTATTTTGCTCCTTAGGTAACAATATATTGTATATCTACACCAAATACCCCTTTAAGTGGGTTCAGGATTTTTCTCTGGTTCCAAGTTGCTAGGAGAACTTAAAACTTAAATTTTTTACACTTAAAATGTCTTAGTATCCAGCTGTTCTCAACTTGAAAAAAATACAACAATATTTCAGCAGCCTATTATCTCAATATTAAAGTCAGTTTTACCACAATTAAATGGTCACTATATTAAAAACTATGTATTTCCCATAATAATGGAAATTTATAGAATGCCTTGTTCAAAACAGAGACTTCGTTTTCTCCTGCCAGATGGTCAGCTAGTGAAGCAGACCTTTGAAAACACCGTTGCATTTTACAGGTGCTTGCGGTGTTGGAACTTTGGTGGTGTCAGTGTTGCCAAGGAGCCAGCAATCACGGGTCAGAAAAGTTATGTCCCTAAAGGGATCATCTTATAGCTTGTGATGGCAGAAGCATGAGTGGTAGTTCTGACTAGTCTTTTTCTGTTGCCTGATAGTAGGTCTTAGCATGTGGAAAGAGGGGAAAATTCAATACTGTCACCACTTCGCTGTGTGACTGTGCTCTAAGGTCCTACTTCTTTGTTAGTTTAGTGTTTTCCAAAAGACATTCCTTTCTACACTCTTGGTCGTCACAGTTCCATCATTCCAGCTCCACAGAGNCCGGGGGGGAATTCCCTTTCTTTCCCGGGACGGAGCTCCCTCCCTACCTCTTTTGTCTCTATTTTTTGGTCTTCTATATTTTTCCTACCTGTTTTTGAAGCCAATGATCTGCTTTGCTGGATGCCTGAAGTCCTCTGCCAGCCTTCAGAAGTTGTTTTGTGGAATTTACTCAGCGTTGGATTGTTCTTTTGATGAAATTGTGTGGGAGAAAGTGATCTCCCGTCTTATTCCTCCGCCATCTTCCCGCCCTCCCACAAACTAGTAACACTTCTCATTGCCCGCAGCATCACATACAAGGATACAAATGTCCTAACCCTATCACTTTGACCATGTACCTATCTTCTACCATCACACTACATTTTCCCCATTCCATCCACTGTCTACATCCTCTTATTGCTTGAAATGCCCCATCCACAATTTTCAAACACCCAAAGATCCCAGTGTCTCATTGACTTCATATCCTTTCTCACTATTGTCTCTCCCATCCTACTCTTTCACACATCCATTCACATGCACAATTTTCATCTTCCACAGTATGACATACACTGTGTCCCTAACTATCATTATCACATACTTTCTGATCTTGTCCTGTCACTATCATTCACACTGCCCAACTTCATTTGCAGTGATTTCATATCATCCTCCACTATTATTCACACTGTCCCCACTGCCACCACAATCACACAACCCTGGCACTTCACCACCACACTATCCCACTGTCACTCAATACTCGTCCCATTTCTGCATCAAATACATAGCTCAGATCATCCACAATTTTATACATGGTGCCAATCAGATGTGTATAAGAGACAGGCTTAGCAGCAGCAGCATGAGGGATAATTAAGTGAGACACCAAGAATATCCCTCTGGACAGGAATAACCCACTTAGCACAGAGTCTAAGTTTCAGGGAATGTGAACACTCTGATGAAAGCAGGACAGGGCCATTGGCTTACGGCACCCGGTATGGGGTAGAATTTCCCACAAAGCTTCCTGTCATGCTTACAAAGCCTAGTGCTGCCAGCGCATGGCTACCAATCACCCACCAAATGACCGCTGCATATTATCTTCTGCTGCCATGACCATTCCACAGACATTTGAAGCAGTCACAGCGCTTGTGTTTTATCCCCTGCTGTTATATCCTACTTTACACCAGGTAAGAGTGAGGCAGAGACAGGCGCACAGAGCTCCGTGACTCATGCTGCTTGGTGGCTGAACGCAAGCATTCAGCACTGCTCTTTCTTATGCTCCTGGTAACAGTCCACGGGAAAGAGTTTTCCTTCGGCATCACTGCCCAATTTGAATCAATGGTGGAGTTCTATACTTCTGTATTTAAAATTTTTGGAGACAAACAAGGCTGTAATGCTTATTTGTCTATCACTACTATAAGGGGAAGCACTTAGAAAGGATCTCCTATTTTGATTCTTCCTTCACAGATGTCACCTTATCATCACAATCAAAATGGGAATCCCAAAAGTTTCCTCTATTCAAAAGAATATTGCAGTGATAGAAATTGTCACAGAAGGTCATGGCAAGATAAAGCACACAAATATAAATAAATTGGTATTTCTGAGACTGCAATGAACATTTAAGTGAATTTTGCTTTTGAGCTGATTATGAGTTTGGCAGAAGAAATAAATTAAAAAAAATATTATTTAAAAGTGCCCATGGAAGTAGGTGGCAATGACACCGAATATTAAACTATGTCATTGATCACTGTGTTCTTGTACGTAAGTGAAATTTACAGACCTAGAACAGATGGTTGGCCTGTACACCCACCTTCATATGCAACAAGCCAAGCAAGGATGGTCTAGCAGCTGTGGGTTATCTGTTAGCCTATGTGCAAATTGAAAAACAGCCCAGGAACCAAAACACATAAAAAGAGAGGAAGTCTTTAACCTGAAGGATTTTAAAGATTAAAACAGTCCCTTCAGTTAGTTCAAGAAAATGGAATTTAGGGGTATTCTTGAGGAGACTTAGCAATAAAAAGGTGAAAAAACGAGAGCTGCTAAGCATAGCCAAGATCAAGGTAAAAATTAACACTGACCATAAAGCAGTGTTATTGATTGTTGTTTTTGATGTTCCTGAGCATCAAAAAGCCCCAAATATTTATACTGTTCCTCATGAACCCTTCTTCTCTTACTCTCTTTAGCCAGGTCAAAGCAAAGTCCTTGTAACACACTGACTGCTTAACAGCTACTCATTGAATGGAAATGAAGTTACTACTCCCTTTTCCATTAAGCCAGCATCAAGGAGGCTGAATCATCAAATGCATTGCCTCCTAATTTCCTGATCTTCTCAACTCCAGTGACCTAGGCTACATCCCACTTCCTTCACCATTTCCCAGAGATGCAATCACCAAGTCTAGCGAGTGTTCCCTTTAAAAGGTAACCTAGGAACTTCCCTGGTGGTCCAGTGATTAAGAATCTGCCTGCCAATGCAGGGGACACAGGTTCAATCCCTGATCCATGCTCTGTAATAAGAGNTGTGGCTGAACGGTGCTGTGTGTGTGCATGTACATGCATGTGCATGCGTACATGCACACGAGCCTGCTGGCATCCAATTTTCACTTAGCATCAGCAGGTCTTCTTTGACAGTTTTAGTATGGCCACGCCTGGATGAGATGACTGATCTAAGTACCGTGATCCTGCTTGTCTCCCTCTTCTGACAAAGGTTTAGTCATCTTAAATCCCGCAGTCTTCAAGGATATGCTTGAAATGGCAGGTATGCAATTCAAGACTTATTAACAGCCCTCCCCTTCCTCACATGCCCTTTAAACATCACTAAGCTTCAGCGTTTCTTCCTCTTCATTTTTTACTCTCCCATCCATTCTCTCTCCTTTTACGGTGTATTAGTCAGGACACTCCAGAGGAACAGCAGAACCAAAGGAGATACACAGAAATATATAAACATATGCACACATGTATAAACATACACATATGTATGTGAGAGTGTATTTATCTCTATCTCTATGCATAGAACCAAAGAGATATATATACAGTGCAAATGCTTATATATAAATATATTAATACACATATGTATGTATATCACTCTCTCTATATATGTGTATATAGATACACATATGGGCTTCCCTGGCAGCTCAGCTGGCAAAGATTCCACCTGCAATGCAGGAGACCGGGGTCAATCTCTGGGTTGGGAAGTTCCCCTGGAGAAAGGATAAGCTACCCCACTCCAGTATTCTTGGGCTTCCCTGGTGGCTCAGATGGTAAGGAATCCACCTGCAATGCAGAAGACCTGGGTTCAATCCCTGGGTTGGGAAGATTCCCTTGGAGGAGGGCATGGCCACCCACTCCAGTATTCTTGCCTAGAGACAGAGCCTGGCTACAGTCCATGGGGTAACAAAGAGTCAGACATGACTGAGCAACTACGCACATATACACATAAATATAGAAGAGAGAGATTTCCCATAGGAATTGGCTCACGTAACCGTAGAGGCCAAGAAGTCCCAAGCTCTGCCATCTGCAGGATGAAGACCAAGGAGAGACAGTGGTAAGATTCAGTCCCAAGTCTGAAGACTTCAGCACCAGGGCTGCTGATGACGTAACACCCGGTGTAAGGCCAAAGTCCTGAGAAGCTGGATGGGGGAATGGGAGGGAGTGGACAGGCTGCTGGCACGAATCAGAGTCCGGAGGCCGAGGGAGTTTCCCCCAGGAGCTCCTTCACAAGATGAACCCAGAAATAATGCTTTACCAGCTGACTGGGCATCCCTTAGCCCAGTCAGATTAACACATAAAATTAACCATCACACTTGGTTCCCCGGATCACTCATCTACCACCAGCTCCCAGCTCTTGGACAGCTGTTCTGAACGCCCTCCTAACTTCAAACGCCAGCGCGGCATGCCTTAGGTCTTGAAGGGAGCACGCATTCTGCCCACTCCCACCGCCCCTCCCAGCTCTCAAGAAAATCGTGCCTATTCCTCCCACATCTAGTTAGGAAGCCGGGGTAGCACCGTCAACACAATCTCCCAAGCTGGAAACGCTTCTCCCCTCACCTCTCTCGTCAGATCACCGTGTGCTTTCAATTCTCTCTCACGTCTGCTCTCGCCTCTGCCACGGCTGCTCTTGACCTCAGCTCATCTCCTGCCTAGACTTTGACAACAGAATCCTAACCATGCCCTCGACCATTCGTCAAACCCACCTGGCAAGTGGCAGTAACTCACTGTTAGTGACTCTCTTCACGAGAATGAAGGAAACTCCCAACAGGAATCCAATAAAGTGTGAACAGGGACACTGCTTGTGGAACAGGGCCTGCCAGGGTTTCCTCTTTGAAGATGACAATCACATATGTAACTGCTGATATGCCTGTTGAGGAAAGAAAAGCCACTGTTTTTAAACCACTGTTGTTTTAATAGGGGCTACATTTCTAGTTGCTGCTTGCTTTAAAAATGCTCATCCTTGTAGTGAGTATATCTTTATTAAACTCTACCTTCTATCATTTTAAAAATGAGTGAAGCTTGAGAATTTAACACAATGTCCTTCAGTTTTTTCTATGATCCAATGGATGCTGGCAATTTTACCTCTGGTTCCACTGCCTTTTCTAAATCCAGCTTGTATTTCTGGAAGTTCTCGGTTCAAATATTGCTGAAACCTAGCTTGAAGGATTCTGAGCATTACCATGCTAGCATGTGAAATGAGGGCAACTGTATGGTAGTTTAAACATCTTTGGCATTGCCTTTCTTGAGGATTAGAGTGAAAACTGACCTTTTCCAGTCCTGTGATCACTGCTGTGTTTTCCAAATTTGCTGGCATATTGAGTGCAGCCCTTTAACAGCATCATCTCTTAAGATTTGAAATAGCTCAGCTGGAACTCCATCACTTCCGCTTTTGGTAATTTATCAATCTTGTGTTCAATTCAGTAAGAGATGAATGCTAAGAACCTCTTCTGAAAGTGAAAATTACGAGAAAAATATGGTCTGGGAACTTCCCTGTCATTCTTTTTCTTAAATGACATCATAATGTCAACCATAACATTTTTTTTAAGCACATGCCCTATGGAAAGGAAGGAGCGTTGATACACTTCAGATTCTAAGAGATCTTTGGACGAGCCTCTGATTTTGATTTTTCAAGCCACAAGGCCTCTTTGAGCTTTGATCATCCCATCTGCAGATTCAGATGGCAGGGCTATCATCAGGAGTGTGATAGAATGTGCAGGGGACATCTCTGTTTGCCTGACTCAGAGCAAAGGACGTGAGATTCCGCTTTCTCTTCACACTGCCTGGCTACTTCCTCCTCAGCCACACTCATGCTGCTCCTCACCAGTATCTGCGTGGAGCGCGAGAGGCTGGACTACCTCGCCGATGTGCTTACCTTGCGGGGACTTACAGGTAAGCAGCCTTTGCTTCCACGTCCCTAGCCTGGGTGTCAGGCAAATGCTCCCACCGGCTGGCTGACATATGTAGCCACTGCAGACTAATTCCTCCTGACATGCTGCCTTGAACGCATAGTCACAGAGCATGTGCTGAAGTGCTAAACACCCCCAAACTGTGCACTTTCCAATCTGTGAAAGCTTTTTGCTGTGTCCAGGCTTTTTTTCCTCGACCCGAGGCATCATAAGGAGAAGCACATGGACCCTCCACGCAGGCATATGGCACCCTGCACACGCTCCAGGGCAGCAGCACTACCTGTGTGTCCCCCTCGGCCAGCCAGAGCCCCCCCTCTCAGACAGCTGCTCTTCTGTGGGAGCCGTGGCCGCATTAATGAGCTTGCGCTCATTAATGACTATGACTATGCATTAGGTGGCTCGAGGTCCACATGCAGGCTACAGCAGAGCACAGAGGGGAAGTTACACTCTAAAACCCAATTACCGCATGTACAGAATATGGTTTGGAACCCAGCGAGCGAATAGGTTCCCTAAGACTTCAGATTTAAAAAGGGCTGAACCATCCCTCTGCTGTCTTGAACCGTCAGGAAAGCCAGCTAACGGTTATTCAGGTATGGACTTTACAGAGCGTCTTTACACTTTGAACCTCACTATAACCCTCTGAAGGGTATTATTTTACAGATGAGGAAACTGAGTCCTTGAAAGGTTCAGCAACATGCACAAGTTGATGTGGCTAATAAAAGGCAGGGCAGTGCGCCAAGCGAGATCTGTGTGACTCTAATTCAAGCCATTCTGAAGAATCAGCACCAAACTTACTCTCAGCTCCTCCATCTACTGAGATGTCACTGCAACAGCTAAAAGGAAGCCTCTGAGAGCAGGAGCTTCCAAGGGACTCAGCTTCTCTGTGAAGATGTTAAGCTCCTTATCTGCCAGCAAGTTTAGGGGAAACACGAGAGCATCATAGAGTTTTTCAAATTCTCACCATCACACCATAAAGGAAATTCTGACTTGCCTTTGTGGACACTGCAGGAACACTGTGAAGAATATTCATGTGACACTCTGCTACCAATACCCGAGAGTAACCACGGAAGACTACAGAGTATGCAAAACGGATTTTGAAATCAAACCCCAAACAACTTCCATTACTACTATTGCTGCTGCTGCTACTGTGATCTCTAAAATATTAATACAAGTAAAGCGGCAATAACAGAAATACTAGTACTAATAGGTGGCATCTCCTTAGCCTCTGCCATGTGGCAACACTTGACATTCACGTGTACTGAAACTAGAGAGGACACAGAGCTTGTACACAACAGAATGAGGCCAGATGCTCAGGCCTCCTGATCCCCGGGCTGTGCAATTCACACCAGCCCATTTCTGCCCTCACTCTAAAGAGGACAGGCAGGCACTGGATCAGTGACTAGTGTCCAGGAGGTTAGCAGCTGTTTCTTCCAACCATCCCACGGTAACCATTATTCCTAGACGTTCAGAAATTGGGTTTCCATTATGTTTCACCTCCTGACCGGTTGCCAAGAAATAATGGATAAAAGGATGGGTTCTAAAAGAAAAAAAAGAGTCTGGCTTTAGGTGTGAGTTCAGTCAAATCCTCTGACAGCTGTTTTAAAATAAGTGTGCACACACACCCACATCCGTGTCACACAAGTGGAGGATGCTAGCAGAGAACATTAGGCTGATTATGTGTCCTTTTCTGCCTCCTGACAGCTATGAAACTACAAGTGGGTAGATTATAGTTGAAGATAAAAATAGGCATCATACTGCCGCTTTCTCTTCCCAGCTTTTGAGTTGCTCCAGCTTGAAAGCATATTGCAGCATTTTATTGTAGTCTGCGCTCTTGTAGCTTCTCGTGTTTGTGATTCCTTTTTGGAAAACTAGAAACATTCCCTCTCCATGGAGAAATGAACTCCAGTGAGAGTGAGAGAGAGGCGGCTGTGTGTGTGTGCGCACACACATATGTGTCCCTCCCAGCACCTCTAAGAGAAGAGGGGAGGCTGTGAATTGAATGGAGCGGAAATTGGGAATTGACACAGCTGTTTTTGTTTAAATGTAACCATTTTTAGAATTTCAGGATGCACTAAGCTTCCAAATTAGGCAGCCCAGGCAACCTTAGCTGGGGATGGATAGAGATTTGAATGGATAGGACATATCACCCCAAGGCGGCCCTCAGTAAACTACACTTTTAGCACCCTTTATGGTGATTAAACAGAACTCTGCAAGGAGTTGCTTATCAGGTCTCATCTCAAACTGCTTCCACTTCCACTTGCCATCTCCATTCTTTCTCCTCAGTTTTTATCTTGGGGTCACTTCAGACACAGCCAAGTAATTCAGTGCGTCTTAAAGAAGGTTCCCTGAACCACGGCACCCCCCAAGCCCTGTGAGAGTGTTTTATAATACACAACCCTGCACCCCCACAGGTCTACTGGATTCAAATCTATCTATCAGGAATGTGAATTTTAACAAGCTCCCCCAGTTATTCTCACAAACACTACATTTTTCAGATTCCTGGTAAAGTGGCAAGGAAAAAAGGACTTTAGCATTACACTGAGTCTTAATATAGGATCCACCACCTTAGACACCTGTAAAGAAAAACAAGACAGAGATGCTATGTGTTCCCAATTGATTTATAAGCTGTATGACCTGGATCAACTCACAGTTTTTCTAGGTTCTGTATATTTACCTTCAAAAGGGAAACGATGATAGACCTGGTGTACGGAGTTGTTCTGAGAACTGAGAAAACTCGAGTTTTATTGTGGGCTTCCCAGGTGGCACTAGTGGCAAAGAACCTGACTGCCAGTGGAGGAGATATAAGAGACTCGGGTTCGACCCCAGGGTAGGGAGGGCAAGGCGAACCCACTCCAGTATTTTTGCCTGGAGAATCCCACGGACAGAGGAGCCCAGCAGGCTACAGTCCATAGCGTTGCAAAGAGGTGGACACAACCGAAGCAACTTAGCATGCACAAACACATGTATTATTGTAAGACAGTGGTTCTCAGCTGGGATTGGAAGGGTTTCGTCTATCAGTGGGCATTTTTGGTTATTTCAAGTGGGTTTTTTTGGGGGGAGGGGGGTACTATTATCATCTAGAATAAAAACCAAGGACATTGCTAGAACTTCTACAAGTACAGGGCAGCCCCAAACAATCAAGAACTATCATCCATCAATGTTAGCAGTTGACATTTTGAAAAACCTAGGTATGGAGCCCAGCACATCAGGCCTGGCTTTGGATCCGGGGTGTTGCCAGTCCAGCTGTGCAAGCTGGGGTAGGTTTATCAGTCATTTGGAATTTGGTATCTCTATCTATAAAACAAGGATAAAAATACCCACCTCACAAGGTTAGTGAGGGTTCAATGAAGTAACATAGAAAAAAAGAAAAAACATGTCTGGTATATTTGCAGTAGAGTTTTTTCTCTTAGTTCCTCATGCTGGCCTGACTCTAAAGGGACTGATTCCCACACTCTTCTTAAGAAGCAAGAGAGCCTAAGGCTTCCTCACCTTTCATTTGTCAAGCGAGGTGCTCTGTGAGTTGGTGCCAGGCAGGGCACAGATGGCCCATCATCTGAGCGTGCATGCATGGCCAGGCCCTGTTACAGAGGTGAGGAATCACAGGGCCTCCTGCCGGGCCACGGCTCCAGGACAACCCCACAGATAGCCCCAGGCTGCAACACTTGCCCAGAATGCACTATTAACCCCATGATGCTATTTTAAAATAAGGGTGAATCAGTTACACTGGGAAAGGATAGTACAAAATCTCAAAATAAATCCAGCTAACGAGATGAAGTTTCCCAACTGGAAAGAACAGAAGGGCTGTCCTCTAACATTTAGGCCTTTGGATCTAAGATTACCCCAAATTACCCTCAACTGCTCAATTATCTGGGCTTCCCTCATGGCTCAGTGGTAAAGAAGCCTGCAATGTCAGAGACACAGGAGACGTGGGTTCGATCCCTAGGTTGGAAAGATCCCCTGAGGAGGAAATGGCAACCCATTCCAGTATTCTTGCCTGGGAAATTCTATGGATAGAGGAGCCTGGTGGGCTGCAGTCCATGGGGTCGAAATGAGTTGGACATGACTGAGTGACTGAGCATGTATGCACCCAATTATCAAGATGAATGGAAGAGGGCTGAGCTTTGCAATGATTTAGATTTTACACATGCTGCTCATTTTAAAGGCTATGCAAGATTTAGATGCATACTTCTGACTCTGCTGGTGATTTTGGGTGCCCCCCTGCCCCCAGACACTCTCACATCAAGCTTGGCTCTGCTGTCAGTGGGTAGGAGAGGCTTGGAATTTCACTACTCTGGGTGCAATTTCAACACATAATGATCACAAACACAGGACAGGGCTAAGTCATTATATTAACTTGCATGAGTACAGAGACCCCATCTCACTCCATTTCTCTGCAGGTCTCAAGGTCACTGAAGTTATCTTCATCTCCCTTCTTCTCTTTTCAGCATAACAAATCCTAACTCATCCTTGGTCAATTCAACACACAGTTTTCTGTCCACCTAAGTTGTTCAAATCACAAAATAACCACAGGCATGGTTCAGGCCCTCCAGAGGTGGTAAAGGTGCCTCAGACGGTAAAGAATCTGCCTGCAATGCAGGAGCCCCAGCTTCATTCCCAGGAGAAGTAGATGACAACCCACTCCAGTATCCTTGCCTGGGAAATCCCATGGACAGAGAAGCCTGGAGGGCTACTCTGAGGTCACAACGAGTTGGACAGTACTGAGCAACTAACACTTTCTACTTTCAAGATGTTCAAAGCACAAAATGACCTCAGGCATGGTTCAGGCTCTCTAGGAGCAGTAAAGGTAGGGAAAAAAGATCACCTCCCCTACCCCAGAAAACCAAGGACTGCCATGCCAAAGCAGAATCTGACTCCTCCTCTGCGGTTTGAACCCAGTCACCAGCCTCCCTCCTGGGATGAGACGGGAAGGGAGCAGGTGAAGGGCTCCATGGTAGGAGTTTTCCTCCAGATTGAAACAAAAACAAGCAAATACCACAGCATGCAGCCCGAGATGAAGTCAGCAGGCACACACAGCTGCATCAGCCTGCGCTTCTCATTGCCCTCAAACCAACTCTAACTGTATCCCGCACACCAGGAGGCTTCCCACTAAGGGAAGGAGGCAGAGCTTTTTGATGTTGGCAGAGCACCAGGGCCAGGGAAGCTCTGGACCCTTAGCTAGCACTGGGCCCTGGGGATTCAGCCCCAGGTTTGGTCATTGATTCTAGGGGATTCTGCCATGTCAATGGAAAGCTGTTTGTATAAAGGGGCTCCTGCCTGGNGATGTTGGCAGAGCACCAGGGCCAGGGAAGCTCTGGACCCTTGGCTAACACTGGGCCCTGGGGATTCAGCCCCAGGTTTGGTCATTGATTCTAGGGGATTCTGCCATGTCAATGGAAAGCTGTTTGTATAAAGGGGCTCCTGCCTGGGGTTTCTTTCTGTCACTGTCTACTCCCTATCTATTCCTTACAGCAGCCTTTGAGGGATGGAAGTCCTGTCTTCATTTCAGAGTGGAACAAACTGAGCCTCGGAGAACAGGAAAGGACCTCTTTCCCCAAAAGGCTCATAAGCCATAAACTTCACTTTCCATTGGAATACATGGCAAAGGAAGACTCTTCTCTTGCTCCTCTCTGGCTTAAAGCCTTCTGAGAGCTTTCCCATGGCCGGCGGCTGTGTTTCTCCACGCTGGCTGCACACCAGAAATACCCGGGGAAATCTGAGGCCTGCCAGTGTCCCAGCTCCAGCCCAGGCCAATTAAGCCAGGATCCATGGGGGCTGAAATTCAGGCTCGGCATGGGTGGGTGGGGGTGTGTGTGTGTGTGTGTGGGTGTGTGTGTGTGTTTTCTTTTTTTGAAAGCTGTTGAGTGATTCTCAAAGCAGTCAAGAAGCACTGATGTCCTAATGGATTCGTGTCAAGCTCCTTAACATCTCTGGCCAGGTTCTATGCAGCCAGGCCCTCGCTTGTCTCTTCAGCCTCACCTCTTACCCTCTTTCCCATCTCACCCTCAGTGCTTCATCCTTCCGGGCTGACAGGGGCTTCTGCAGAAGAACACACGAACACACGAACACACACACACACACACACACACACACACACACACACCTATTTTTCTTTGGTGCCCCGCTATCTCTCTAGAATGCGCTTCTCTCTCCTTGTCACATAATTTCTATTTTTTCCTTTCAGACTGACTTCAGCACCACCTCCTCCAAAAAGGAGGCCTTCCCTGACCCCACCTGGTGATCATTCTAGGTACTTTACGTGAGCATGCCCTGTCACTCCAGGAGATCACGACTGATCTGCACTTGTCTCCTCCCTCACCCAAGTGAGTGCCACAGTTGGCTCAGATCCTACACTCCACCTCATCCTCAGGATGGACACAGCACCAGAGCACTTACAGAGTCTGCTGGCCCAGAAAAATTACACGTCCAGACTCACAGACCTACCTGTGTACCCATGTTCATAACAGCATTATTCACAATAGCCAAAACGGGGAAATGACCCAATTTCCATCACCGGATGAGTAAATAAAGAGAAAATGCAATGAGACATTATTCAGCATTAAAGAGGGAGAAAATATTGACACACGTATAACCTGCTGTGCTTAGTCACTCAGTCATGTCCGACTCTTTGCGACCCCATGTACTGTAGCCCACCAGGCTCCTCTGTCCATAGGATTCTCTAGGCAAGAATACTGGAGTGGATTGCCATGCCCCACTCCAGGGGATCTTCCCAACCCAGGGACTGAGCCCAGGTCTCCTGCATTGCAGGCAGATTGTTTACCATCTGAACCACCAGGTAAGTCATGGATGAACCTTGAAAACATTAATGGTAAGTGAAATAAGCCAGTCAAAAAAGATCTAATATTATGATTCTACTTATATGAAGTACCAAGAATACTCAAATGCAGAGTGAGAGAAAATATAATAGAAGTTACCAGGGGCTAGAAAGGAGAGGGGAATGGGGAGTTATTGTCTAATAGATACAGAGTTTCTCTCTTGTGATGGATGTACAATACATTGAATGTACTTCATGTCATTAAATTCTACATTTAAAAATGGTTAGAATGAAGAGTTTCATGTTATATACTTAACCAGAGGCTGCAGAGGATGAGATGGTTGGATAGCATCACTGACTCAATGGACATGAACTTGGGCAAACTTCAGGAGATAGTGAGGGGCAGAGAGACCTGGTGTGCCCTGGGGTTGCAAAGAGTTGGACACATCTTAGCGACTACAGCAATACTTTACCACAGTAAAAACATCATTAACAAAAAAATCTGTTCAACATGTAAGTCACACTGCACTTAGAAAGGGTCACTGAAGGAGCCCCAGCTCTGCCATCTTGGGCCCTATGTGATCAGCCTTGGACCTCTCCCGCTCTTTCTTTACCATCATTCTACTCTGACCACCCTGATCTCCTTTTTTATGCAACCAGACTTGTTCCCTTAAGTTCACTGCAATTTTGCTTTCCATCGCTTACAATGATCTGTCTATTCAGGTGGCTCCCTCCTTCCCTCAATTAAAGTGGCACACCCTAGAACAGCTTTCCATAACCATGCCATTTCAAGTTGCTAACCCCACCCCCACCAAATTACTCTCTCTATTAATTAAAAATAATACCAACTGATGTAATAGATAAAACCCAGATAGCAGGGCTCACCCCTCCAAGCTTCTGATCCAGTATGTCTAGGGTAGGGCCCAAGAATTTTCCTTTATAACACCATCCCAAGGGATGCTGATGCTGTTGGTCAAAGGACCCTACTCTGAGAATCACTGGGTTTAACAACATGACAGCTGGTGTCTCATCGGCCTAACCATAAGATGCAGGCACTCCTAGAAGGATCGCTTTCCTCTATGCAGTGATGGACTTGTGGCTCCACTATTTTTAACACAGGATGCCCATGGTTGTCCTGGGGGTTGTCTCCATTCAGGCCAACCAAAGTGGAGAAGAACCCATAGGCCTGCAAGTAGGACGTCTTCAGAGGCCAGGCCTGGAAGTGGCATTCATCACTTTCCCCCACATTTCAATGGCCAGACCTCAGTCAAATGGTCACAGCTGAACTTCAAGAAAAAGCTGGGAAATATAGTCTTTGTGTCCCTGTGGAAGAGTAAATGGGACTGGGGATCAATCTCATTCGGTGACCCCTTATGCTACTGTATTTGTCTTCCTAGGCTTATCTCCGCCTGATATGACATCACATATTTATTTGCCCATCTTTTCACTGCCTTCCAGCATTACAGCATAAGCTGCAACAGGGCAGGCACTCCGTCTTATCTACCACTGTGTCTTCAGTACCTAGTACAGTGTTTGGCACAAAGAAGGGACCAGTAATTATTTTTTGAATTACTAGATGTGTTTTTCACAGAATACTCTGATGATCTCCTATCTCCTGTGAGATGTTCCTGAAGCCCTGTTCCTTTCCTTGCTTATGCTGCTGGGCCCCTGCCATCACACCAGGCCATGTTTATGTCAACAGTTAGGACCAGTTTTTCCAGTCACATCAGGAATGTCTTGAGACCTTCTCAACCTCTGGGCATAGTGGTCATGCTATCTTCTACCCTCGGTGTCCCTTTCTAGTTTATCCCAGTGGCTTTCTTTGTGAAGGAAAAGAAAAATCCCAAAGGATGTTCATTTCCAGCCTAGCTGAAGACTGATGAGCTGGTCTAGCACAAAACACATTCTAAATGTGGTTGATGGAACTAAGACCAACAACCACCCTGTGCGATTTGGACTAGAGAAGTTTGACAAGTCACTAGCAAGAAATAAAAGAGTAAATAGACGAGAAATAAAATAGTAAATAGAGAGAAGCCAGCCCACCGTGATAGTGAAGTGGGCAGAGTTCAGAGGCACAGAGTAACTGTCTTGGAGCCTTACAATCTTCCTGTTTAATTTGCAAAATATCTTTAAAATAAACTCATTTTTCAAGCAGGTCTAAATGAGTCCCTGTTCCCCATTTGGTTATGAGCCCGACTAACTCAAGCCAGCATCTACTGGCAAATCAGCCAATAGCTCAGTAAGAGGGGTGGGGCTCACTGAGTGGACGTCACATTCATATGCCACTTACATAGCTGGACAAAGTGACCCAGCCCATCCAGAGGTAGCGTTTCAGACTGTAGCTATAAACAAGATCAGGCCTCTTCCCCTCACATTAAGAACCCTGCAGAAGTTTCTTTACCCTCTTCCTCAGCTCTACTGCATCAGGCTACCAGATCCAACTTTCACAAAGCACCACTTTCAGCCTGTCACGTTCCTGCTCCAAATTCTCCACTGTTGTCCACAGACACCAGAACTGACATTTGAGTTGCATGCCTGTGATAGAAACTCTCACAGGGGCTGCACATCCACTGTCTCAGTTAATGCTCAGAACCACCATGCACTTAGGACTTACCATTTTTATTCTGTAGCCCTGGTGACTGGGTCATGTAAAGACTGGATAAATTACCCACCAACCTGAATCTAGGAGCCAGCAGAGTCAAAGGAGAACTGCAGCTGTACCTGTTTCTAGAACCTCTCCTATTTACACTACACATTCATTCACTCATTCCTTCAAACATGAGTGTCAGCCACGCACTGGGCACCGCACTAGGTACCAGGATGGATCAAAGACAACACATCATTTACTGGAAAACAATTTTAAGAGTATATGAGCAGAGTTCCCTGTTCTATACAGTAGGGAACTCAGCTCAATACTCTGTAATGTCCTCAAAGAGAAAAGAATTTGAAAAAGTATATATATATGTAAATGTATGAATCATTCTGCTGCACACTGGAAACTAACACAGCATTATCAAAATCCCTGCAGACAGTGACTGCAGCCATGAAATTAAGACGCTTACTCCTTGGAAGAAAAGTTATGACCAACCTAGATAGTATANTCTGAGTGAACTCCGAGAGATGGTGATGAACAGGGAGGCCTGACGTGCTGCAGTTCATGGGGTCGCAAAGAGTCGGACATGACTGAGCGACTGAACTGAACTGATATTCTGATATAAAACAAAAATAAGAGTGCCATGAGACAACGAAGTATGTTCCATATTGTATGGATAATGTGGGGGCTAAGGAAGTAGAGTACAGCAGTTCCAAGCCCGGCCTCATTGGTCAGGGAAGCCCTCCCCAAGGCAGTGTCATCTGAGTTGATATCTGCAGGATGAACAGGAATTAAGTGCCCTGCATTTAAGGAAAGTTATCCTGGTGGCAAGGGCTTCCTTGGTGGCTTAGTGGTAAAGAACCCACCTGCCAATGCAGGAGACGTGGGTTCTATCCTTGGGTCGGGAAGATCCTCTGGAGAAAGAAATGGCAACCCACTCCAGTATTCTAGCCTGAGAAATCCCATGGACAAAGGCGTCTGGAGTGCTACAGTGCATGGGGTCGCAAAAGAGGCAGGCACAACTTACCGACTAAACAACAACAGTTCTGGTGGCTATAGGAGCTGCCCAGCAAGTTGTGTCTCACTGCAATTCTCCTCAACTGATGGGCAGGGGAGAGGAGAGAGGGAAGATGGAAGAGATGAAAAGGGAAACCGAAAAACCCTATCATCAAATGATATTACCAAATGCGTTTCATATTTTAACAATTCCTGTCCTTTGGGTTTGTAACAGTCCCTGTGTAATTTGAAACTAAAATCTATTTCCTTACCCAGAAGCGATTCTTTGTTTCTCCACACATACACAGACATGCAATCTCATTGCTGGTCCATTGGCAGTGCTAATTATGTTCTCCATAACATATTCCTGACTGCATAGATTAAATAGAGGGGTGGGAGTGACAGAAACAAAATATATGACTTATTTGACAGACTTATCTGCTTGTTGGGCACAGGAAAAAAAAACAGCAAATGTTATAGATGAAGATTAGGATAAAAGGCACAACAGTCACGTTTATAAACACAATCAAATTGAAATAATTTCTCCAGTTCCTTCTATTATAAATGCAATCTGAACACAGTATCTTCCTGCTTTTCAGCCTTTCACAGGCTTCTGATTTATCTTCTATTTAAGATTCCACTAAAGTAATGGAGGAAACTATTTTGATAGACTATTGCATGTTGCATTTGCAATTTGAAGGTTGCTACACAATCCTCACTTTTACAACAGAGTGAAAGAAGAAGGGAGAAACACTTTCACTCTATAAGAGCTTTGCTAAATAGGGAAGAGACAAAGATGAAAAAACAAATTCTGCATCAGGAGCAGATATAGAAAATCTAGGCAAATAAGCCCAACTGTAAGCCCAAACTGAATTAGTTAAATTACATAAAGGAATAAATAGTTGTGATCACACGATGTCCCAGAACCAGAAAGCCCAACTTGTGGTTGGGTGACGCCTCTCTTAAAGGTGAATGTCTTGGATTACTTCCCTTTCACTTTTCACTTTCATGCATTGGAGAAGGAAATGGCAACCCACTTCAGTGTTCTTGCCTNACGATGTCCCAGAACCAGAAAGCCCAACTTGTGGTTGGGTGACGCCTCTCTTAAAGGTGAATGTCTTGGATTACTTCCCTTTCACTTTTCACTTTCATGCATTGGAGAAGGAAATGGCAACCCACTTCAGTGTTCTTGCCTGGAGAATCCCAGGGACAGGGGAGCCTGGTGAGCTGTTGTCTATGGGGTCGCACAGAGTCTGACACAACTGAAGTGACTCAGCAGCAGCAGCATGCATGCGCACTCCAGCCAAGTGTTCCCCAGACTTCACCTGCTTTTATCCTGGCACACACCTTCCCTCCTCACATTTCCAGCTCCCCCTGGACCAAGTGCAGAACTTGAAACTGAGTTCTGGTCATTGCAATATGAGTGGATTTCCTAGGGGAGTCTGGGGCCAGGAATGACTGCAAGGAGCAAAGTCATCGCAACCCTCCACACACGTCTGCCCTGACCTGCATTAGACTCAATGGGAGGGAGCAAATCCACGAAGTGACTGAGCTTGGGGGCTGTTTTTACAGCAGTGGGCCAACCTTAAGGGATACCTGCAAGCAAGCAGGAAGGAAGCAAGCAAGGAAACAGGGTACTCCAGAGTAGACTATAATTCTATAGGCCTTGAATGAGTCAGCAGCAGATGACCTAAATGGTTTCACTAGACACTGATGAGTCTACAGAATAAAGCCCCAAACCTTTAAAACTGGCACCTCACTCTCCCTGGTGTCATTCTCACCTACCTCAACTTCACCTTCAACCACGATCCATCCTCTGTTTGAACCATCCCGCACTGCATGGCCATCCCTCACAAACCCCACCTCTATGCCTTTATGCACAATCTCCCCTCTTAAGGCGTGCCCTTCCCCCCTTATCTGCCTCCAAAATTCACAATCATCCTTTCAAGCTAAGTCTGAAACCTGGCCTCCTTAGGAAACACAAACAGGGAGAGAATAAGCCTTGATTAGTGTTATAGTGTTGCTCAATACTGTTTCAGGCGGAGGAGCCCAGGTGTGTTTGGGAGCAGCAAAGGGAAGGTGGGAAGATATGCTCAAATCATAGATGTTGCCTGCCGCAGTTTTAATCCAGACTGCCTGGGACTCAAACCTGGTAAGTTACTGGTTCCTTGCCACATGAAGCTCAGTCTCTCCTTTGCTCAATGCAGCCGCCAGGAGAGAAACGGCGTGGGAAGGAAGACAAGAGTAATTTTCATCTTTATTCTCATTTGCCTTTGTCCATTTTCTCACCGCCCCCTTCCTTTCATTTCTGTTTTGTCTTAGCTGCCAGTTTGGGGCTTAATTGGTAGAATACAGAGAAGCTGAAGTAAAACAAAGCTATAAGAGAAAAAGGAACCAAAATGGAAAAGAGATAGGGAGGCCTGAGTGGCAGCCTCGACTCTAACCATCATCAGAGAGGCAAGCTTGCGGGGCACCGTAACATACATGACCTCCCCGGGAAGGAGACTCACGCTTCATTGACGGCTCCATTTTCTCCCAGCAGAGATAATTTACCTGTGTGGTGATTACATCCTGCCTCCAGGCTCTCAGAAACTCTTGCCTACCTACCGCTGGATCTTGAATTTGGGAAATCTGTCTGCTTTTCAGACAAAATCACTGAAGATAACTTGGGAGGCCAGGACATCTCATTTCCCCTCCGACACAGTGGCAGACTTGGATTCAATCTATGAAAGTCAATTGGAAGATCTGTGCAAGTCAGTCTAATTAGAGATATTCAGATAGCAGGCACAGGTTCCGCTTATATTCCAGGTTTACAAAGAAGAAAAAAAAAAAAAGAGAAAAGCAATGTTCACACACAGGGGGAAAAAAAAATGGAGCACTTATTTTGAAGCCGCAAATTACAGCAGTGCCCTGCACAGAAAACCAGTCGAGGGGTTAGAGGTCAATATAAAACCACCACCTCATGGGGAAGAATGATGAGAAGGAAGGGGAAGAACTTTCACCTCCAGGTCACAAGCTGAAAATGCAGCCCAGCCCTGCCTGTATGATGCTCATAACCCACTGACAGTCCATGTGAAAAGAGCTGGCGTGAAGACTGCCTTTCCACCAGAAATGGTCATTCAGCTAAGAGGCTGCCAAACAGTCAGATCCCCCAAATGAACTCAGCTATGCAGCTCCTAAAGGTGTATTCCAGCTGGCACAGCAGAGTCAAACCACACACCGCATAAAGTTTACTTCCAGGGTTCTTGACCCAGCTTTGTGGCTGCGGACCCGGGAAAGGTGAGACTTCCAGATGGGATTGCACTTCACGGCACTCGCCTCGACTCCTGACATTCAGTCACAGAGTCAGAAATAAGGGAACAGAAAACACAAAGGCAGGTCTTAATCTCCTTCCTCTGGTCTCCCAGGGCTCAAATTCCTCTGGACTACCAAACCTAACCAGCGCCTACAAACTAGATGTAAAGATGAAGAATGATCTAATAATTGTTAAAGTGAAAGTGAAAGAGAAGTTGCTCGGTCATGTCCGACTCTTTGCGACCCCATGGGCTGTAGCCTACTAGGCTCCTCCGTCCATGGGATTTTTCAGGCAAGAGTACTAGAGTGATTGCCATTTCTTTCTCCAGGGGATCTTCCCAACCCAGGGATCGAACCTGAGTCTCTCATACTATAGACAGATGCTTTTACCATCTGTGCCACCAGGGAAGCCCCCAATAATTGTTAAGCTCTGTTTAAATAAGAAACGAATATATATCAAACCATAACCATGTGATGGGCACTCTGTGAAGTGCTTTCCTAGACTTCATTCATTCTACAAACACTGCATTCAGAGCCGCTAAGCAAAAGAATGAAAATTACAATTCAGGAATGAGGGAATATATGCCCCGATACAAAGGAATCTGCAGACATTTTTACTTCTCAAGCTGTGTGACAACTTTTACTTTCATCTCACTCTGGAGCGCATTCCAGGCAACTGAGAGTCAGGGGTGGTATCACCATCGTCACAATAACTACCATGGCCACCATCATCCCCTTTTTACAGAGTGGAGACTAGGCCTGCATAATAGAAGTACAATGCCCAGGATCACACTGCTAGAAAGTGAAAAGCCCATAACTCAACACAGACATTAAGTCAGTGTTTTCTGCTTTATAACATGCCATGCTGTAAAAAGACTGAAGGCGGGAGGACAAGGGGACGACAGAGGACGAGATGGTTGGATGGCATCACCAACGCAATGGACATGAGGTTGGTGATGGACAGGGAGGCCTGGTGTGTTGCAGTCCATGGGGTTGCAGAGTTGGACAAAACTGAGCAACTGAACTGAACCTCTTACTATGGTTCAGAAATGCTTTCTCATAGTCCAGGTTTACCTAAGAGCTTGGCTAGATTACAATGGAGAGAGCAGAATACTTGGTATTGTTCTAACAACGAACAACAATGAAAGTCACTCAGTCATGTCCGACTCTTTGCTACTCCATGGACGATAGAATCCACGGAATTCTACAGACCAGAAGACTGGAGTGGGTAGCCTTTCCCTTCTCCAGGGGATCTTCCAAACCCAGGGATTGAACCCAGGTCTCCCGCATTGCAGGCAGATTCTTTACCAGCTGAGCCACAAGAGAAGCCCAAGAATACTGGAGTGGGTAGCCTATCCCTTCTCCAGTGGATCTTCTTGACCCAGGAATCGAACTGGGGTCTCCTGCATTGCAGGCATATTCTTTACCAACTGAGCTATGAGGTAAGCCTCTGTAAGGTTCTAAAATCCATCATAAAAGAAAAACATAGCTTTTTTCCCTTTTTAGCAATGACAACTTGAATCGCCTAAACTGAGCAGCACTACCTCTGGAAATGTCAAGTCCTTTTGCGCCAATACTGTTTTCCTGTGGAATAAAAAATGATTAGCAAACATTTCACAATATACCATGCATAATCAGAACAGGGCAATTTTGCTATGGGAGTGGCCAAGGAGGAATGTCCTTTCCTTTTTTAGGAAGTTCAAGGAAGAGAAGCTGTGTGGCAGGATGGGGAGGGCCTAGTAGCTACATTAAGCAGATCTCAGATTGAATCCTGAACCCATCGCTGGCTGGTGCCTCGAGTCTGGGCATCAGTGTCCACAACTGTAGACACATGCTGATAAATCCCATTTTGCAAGATTCTTGACCAAAAGCTTGTAGTGCAGTGAGAGGCATCCCAGGACATGGGGAGAACTCCGTAACTGGACACCGTGATTTCTGACTGGTTCCTGACCCTGAGTCCCTGGGACTTACTATGCAGCAGAACAGCAAGTGTACAGCATATGCCATGGAATTACCGGTTCTAACTGCCTGGAAACCATACATGTCTCATCTCCTGAGGCACACACACTCCTCCTGCCTCTGAGCATTCACTCACCTGCATTTCTAGGGCCAACCATGAAGGCTAAAAAATCCTCAGAAGTCACAGAGAAGTTGTTCTTTTTAATAGAATGCGATTCCCTGACCCAAATCAGTCTTTGCCTTTGAATCAGTTCATGTTACCAGTTATTTAGCAGATTGATTGCTGCTATGGCAACCGCACATCGCTCTGCACAGACCCAGGCAGAAGTCCTTGATACAATCCTGGCTTAGTCTCTCTGGTTGCATTCAGTCCATGTCCAAAATGAGAGAATATTGGGAAAATCAATTGCCTCGTGGACGAAAGGCACTGGGGCTGCACTGTGGTGCAAAGAACCAACGAAGCCTAATGTGTGACGCGGTGACTGTGCTTCTGGCCCAGCAGCAGTGAGGAGGGAGAAGCAAAGCCACCGGCCGGGCTCTGGCCACACCGCTCACCTTTGGTTTCCATGGTTCCTGCCAAGCATCAATGTAAGATGTGCCCAGAGACTGCAAAGGCCATTTGGCAGTGCTGTGCAGTCTCTCAAGAAAGCTTTCCACTTAGGGTTGGAAAAGAACAAGCTTTTCCTTGTGTCAGAAAGAGTCGGATACAGACCACGTCCTAGCTGCACGACCCTGGGTAAATCCCTTCAACCTTAAAACCTCCGTTTCCCCATCTATGACATGAAATTAAGAATAGTCTCTCCTCATAGACTTGGAGAACAACCCTATGGTTGCCTGGGGGAAGGATAGGAGGAAGGAATACGGAGGGAATTTGGGATAGACATGTGTGTTAGCTTCCCAGGGGGCTAAAATGGTAAAGAACCTGTCACCAATGTGAGAGACCCAGGCTCAATCCCTGGGTCAGGAAGATCCCCTGGAGAAGGGCATGGCAACCCATTCTAGCATATTCTTGTCCATTCCATGGACAGAGGAGGCTGGCAGGCTGCAGTCCAAGGGGTCACAAAGAGCTGGACATGACTGAGTGATGCTGCTGTATTTAAAGTAGATAATCAACAAGGATCTAACATGTGGAACTCTGCCCAGTGTTACGTGGCAGCCTGGGTGGGAGGGGAGTTTGGGGGACAATGGATACATGTACATGTATGACTGTTCACTTGAAACTATCACAACGTTGTTAATTAGCTATAACCCAATACAGAATAAAAATTTTAAAAAAAATGTCTCTTTCCCTTGGCTGTTACCAAGATGGTATTAAATCACAACCCTGGCAGGTAGACAGAATTTGATAGCTCTCAGTTCATTCTACCTCTTATTTTCCTCCCTCTTTGGTTTTCTTTAACTTTTTATTTCTTATCTGTTTCTGCTTGATTAGCAAGAGAGATGATTAGACTCATTAGGAGCTGGTCTATGCAGTTCTCTAAACATTTCTGATTTGGAAGCTTAAGCCTCAAGTTCTGCTAAATTTGTCAAATTTTCTGTGTGATACAGGTCAGTATTTTAGGCTAGTTTCAACTCACAAGGACAAGCTGAATCCGTTAAGCAAGTTTTGTTCTCTCCTGTTCTCCACTTTCAGTTTCTCTGCTTATCCACCAGATCAATTTTCTTTGTACATGCTCAGTTGCTCAGTCATGTCTGACTTTGCGAACCCCTGGACTGCAGCCTGCCAGGCTCCTCGGTCCATGGGATTCTCCGGGCAAGAATACTGGAGTGGGCTGCTGTTTCCTCCTCCAGGGGATTTTCCTGACTCAGGGATCAGACCTGCATCTCCTGCGTCTCCTGCATTGGCAGGTGGATTCTTCACCATCGAGCCACCTGGGAAGCCTCAACCTTCTTTAAAAATGGCAAATTATCATCATGGGTGGAACTGGAAGGCTGGAGTGTGAATGTAGAATGGTACCCTTTCCTAAAGAGCCCCTCATCTCACAGATTCTGAGAGTGGCTGAGGGTGTGATCTCTGTTCACTGAGGAATCTGTGTTATTAGCAGCCATGCCATTTCTGTATCCAGAGATGCCTCAAGCACTTAGGGAATTTCTTCTAAACCATATGTTGTTTTTATGTTTTAACGCTCTGATGTATATATATAATTTGCATAAATACAAAAATAAATAGCTATCCTGTGATTCTCTGAAGGTTGTAAACTCCACAGAAAAAGGTAGCAATCTTTCCAAATATTGGCCTTAATAGCACCTCACTTGATACAGAGCAATCAGTAACGTGGCCCAAACTGACTTTGAGATTTAATTGTTAATAAGATGTGATTTGAACATTCTCATTTTATGAGCTGACTCATTGGAAAAAACCCTGATGCTGGGAAAGATTGAGGGCAGGAGGAGAAGGGAACGACAGAGGATGTGATGGTTCGATGGCATCACCAACTCAATGGATATGAGTTTGAGCAAACTCTGAGAGATAGTGAAGGGCAGGGAAGCTTGGCATGCTGCAGTCCATGGGGTTGCAAAGTATTGGATGAGACTTAGTGACTGAACAACAGCAAATGTTCTTTCTACCACTGAGGATGAGAAAGAATGGTGCAATCAGATGTAAGACCAGAAGCGTCACCACATCACAAACCAAGAGCACTTCCATCAGCTCATGTTAAAGATCCCAGGACTCAGGGTTAGTGAGTGATAAAACAGTTCATGTAAACTTTTACTTATTCATGGGGTATAAGCAGGGCTAACTGATGACCAGCAACGACATGACTTTAAAGTCAGAGAGACCTGGATTCTTGAATCTAAGGCTTTCTAAGCCTCGGGGTCATCTTCTTTAAAATTGATAACATGTGTGTTATTTACCTGGCAAAGCTGCAGAACATGACAGCTGAGAGTGCCAGCTCTACAGTTAGGAGTATCTGGGTTGGCCTCCTGAGCCAACCTCTTCAAGCTGAGTGACCCTGAACAAAGTGTCTTTACCTCTTTGAGCCCCCGGGTCCTCATGTGAGGGCTGGAGTTGATCACGGTGTTGCTTTGCAGAACTGCTGGGAAGCTGAGTTCAGATGGTCTACGTGAAGTGCTTAGCATGGGGCCTGACACGTGGTGGGGCTCAATAAATGCACCCGACGCACGTCACTGTAGTAGCAGGAAATGATATGATGGCCTGGATCCTAGGTGTTTAAAAAAATGGAAACTTTAAATGATGGAAAGGTGTGTTGCCAAGAAAATACCCCAGATACCACAGCAAACCTCCTCGAAGAGTTGGATAGGCTCCCATTATGATTAGAAAGGAACCCTCTTATAATCCATCTTCTCAGTGAAATTGTTTCAACATTCAGATCAGTCAAGGGAGAGCATAGCCTGGCCCATTCTGAAATGATTCTGCTGGGAAACACGAACCAGGGGATTTCTGCACATTCCTCAGCCCCGGGAGCGGGTGGTTACTAGGTGCTGCCAAGGATGGAGAAGAGAGGAAGCAAAAAAAAGTCCATTTTAAATGAATCGGTATCGCAGGACAGTAGGGGGCTTCCCAGGTGGCTCAGTAGTAAAGAATTCACATGTAATACAGGAGACATGGTTTTGATCCCTGAGTCAGGAAGATCCCCCAGAGAAGGAAATGGCAATCCACTCCAGTATTTTTGCCCCGAGAATTCCATGGACAGAGGAGCCTGGCAGGCTACAATCCACAGGATCGCAAGAGTCGGACACAACTAAGCGATTGAACCACCACCACCACCAGAAGAGTGGCTCCAAACCCCTCCCTACAACCCCACTGACTGACAAGTTGACCCCCCAGCACATAAGAGCAGCGAGGTGGTTTACTTGCACAAAGGGCCCATCTGGGAGGCCAGTAAGGCAGCTCCATAAGATGCAAGGCAATAAATAAAAGAATGATTTTTATAGACACCTAGCATAGATCAGATTGCCGGTCATGCTTTTTTTGTTTTGTTTCTTCAAAGATACACCCACACACCTTTGGCAGTGTTATCCTCAAACGACAAGATGTTACTTCTAAGCTGCAAGACCTCAGGCGCTATCTGTCCTCACCCACACCCAACTGTCTACCATCTTCGGCACCAAACATTCCCCGGAAGACAAAAATGGCCCGTCAGTTCCTGAGTCGTTTAAACTGAAACACCAGCTAAAGTGCTATTCCCAAAATAAAACAGAAACACGGCCACTGGCATGAAATATTTACAGCTGTGAGACCAAAAAAAAAAAGCCTCACTTGACCCGACAGGCAGGGGAATGATGCTGTTACACAAACAGGAGGGAAGCGCTTCATCCCAAAACTGTTCTCTTTTCTGGGACCCCCTATCTGCAGGGGTCCCCAACGTCTGGAATCTAATGCCTAATGATCTGAGGTGGAGCTGATGTAATAATAATAGAAATAAAGTACACAATAAATGTAACACGCTTGAATCATCTCCCCCCACCCTGGTCCATGGAAAAATTGTCTTCTGAGAAAACAGTCCCTGGCATTGAAAATGTTGGGGACAGCTGCTACGTGCATCCATCACATAAGCTAAAGCTCAGATGTTTTCGGCTCTTTCTTCCCTCCCCCACACCCAATCACTGACTTGGCTCCATCTAGTCCATGTGCCACTCATCTCGGCGGTCTGAGCCCTCCTTGCCTGGAGGGTGCCCTCTGCAATTCAGGCCCTCTTATCTCCCCACTGGCCGAAACAGCCCACCTCCATCACATCCTCCAGTTCACATCTCCCCCCTGCAATGGCTTCTCACACTGCAGCAGAGTGGCTTCAGAGATCCTTTGAGATCTACTAGCCCCTCCCTATGTTTCCAGTTTTATCCGTTGCCCAGCCCTGAATCGCCCCTCTCCCAGCCCACCATATCCCCTTCCTCCTGAAACACGTGGTCCACTTGCGTACATTCATGCTGTGGGGCAGGCTTTTCTCTCTGTGTGGTTATCCCAGGCCTGACACGCCCTCCTCCTCAACCTTCAGTGCTCGGCTTTCCTTTATCATTTCTGGGTCCCCCCAAGGTAGGTGCAGGGGTTCCCCACCTGTGCTTTCTCGGTTCATTTCTGTGCTTCCATTACAGCATATTCCAAACCACATGACAGTCATTTGTCAAGTCCGTTTCTGTTCTTTGCTTTTCATGTGATGGTCAGTCAGGAGAGGCTCATGAAAACTAAGCTGAATAAACGTACGAGTCCCAGAAGCAGGAAGCCCTGTGTACCACACAGGGTCTCAGGTGGCAGTGCTGGGTTTCTGTCGGGAGGCAGGAGACATGAGCAAGGAAAGTCTAGGATGGGGTCTTAATTGGAGGTTTCCTCAGAAAAGGCAGTCGGTGAAAGAATTTGCCTGCAATGTGGAAGACTTGGGTTCAATCCCTGGGTCAGGAAGATCCCCTGAAGTAAGAAAAGGCAACCCACTCCAGTATGCTGGAGAATTCCGTGGACAGAGGGGCCTGGTGGGCTACGGTCCATGGGCTCACAAAGAGTCAGAGATGACTGAGTAACTATCACTTTCAGAAAAGGTAAGGCAGGGTAAACATTTTAGGATTGGCTACTTTGAGCAGTATCTTCAGCTTTAAGCTATAACGTGGTCCCTAGCTGTCTAATAGAGGGCTCTGGGATGATGAGGGTGGAGGGACATTGCATCCTGGGGTGTCCAGGTTGGATGGAGGAGGTATGGTCTGTCTTGGTAAGACCACTTTATCAAAGGCAAGCTCTCGCCTGAGACCTTTGCAATCTCTAAGAACTGGCTAGTTGCTGAACGGCCAGTCTCCCTCCAGCCAGAAAGCGTTTTAAGATGTTAAAATACCATAATATACAGAAAATTAAAAAAATAAACAGTATAACTCCCAAACCCCAAACTAAAACCTGAGCTCTTTCCTACTAGGAATATGCTAGGCCCTGGGCTTTTAGCACAGTTTCTAGAAGTGCTCAGACTCCATGGATACACTGCTATGTTCTAGCTGACTGGTTTTCCACAGCTGGTTCTTTCTGATTAGTCAACGCCCTTCCCATTCTGATTAGTGAATATTCTGAACATAATCCTATATTACGACTGCCTTCTATCTATTATCACAGCCTTGTGAGGCATGTACTATTATCTAAATTTTGGAGATTCACAAACCAGGCTCAGAGAAGATAAATAACACTCCCCAGTCACAGAGTACTCACAGACAGCAGAGTAAGAACGGGATGCTATGCTTGCCCACACCAGAACCTGTATTCTTTTCTCACCATCACTTTGCCGCTTTCCTCTTTGTTTTTTCTTCTCGATTCACACATCCAGAATAGTTCATTGCATCCAATGGGCCTTCATTAAATAGTTTAATGAGTTAAAGTATAAGCAGCAGTGAATTTCAGGGACAGGGAAGCCTGGCAGGCTACAGTCTATAGGGTCACAAAGAGCTGGACATGATTGAATCGACTCAGCACAGCAGTGAAATCA
Source organism: Neotragus pygmaeus (assembly GCA_006410875.1). Taxonomy (NCBI): domain Eukaryota; kingdom Metazoa; phylum Chordata; class Mammalia; order Artiodactyla; family Bovidae; genus Neotragus; species Neotragus pygmaeus. The sequence continues at coordinate 381,522 of SJYV01022214.1, read as the reverse complement.
GATAATTTATAAACTTTTCCCACAGCTGATACACTCTATGGAACACAAAGGTGGGAGGGCTATACCTCCATTTTAACCAACAGTCATCTCAGAGTAAGAACTGCTTACTTCATCAAAATGCAATCTATTCTTATTAAGAGGAGTGCTTTCATGACAACAGCTACTTCTAGCGTGCCTGCCGTGGAGTGTGCCCTGTGCTAAGAGTCTCATGTTGAGTATCTTATCTCATTCTCCTACAAATCCTGCAACTCAGAAACTGTATCTTTACCCCATTTTCCACAAGGAATCAGAGGCTCAGAAAGGGTATGTAATATGATTAAGTGTTCAGAGCTGGTAAATGGAGCAAGGATCAAGAACAAGGTCAGAGTCTTCAGGCCTGTCCTTTCCACTCAGCCACACAACCACTTTCTTTCCTGCTTGGGTATCATTTGCAGGATGGGGGTCCAGGCAGGAAATGGAACTTCATACTACCTGGAGGTCTCCGAGACAAGAAGGCGCTACATCATCACTAAGTAGCCTTGTCGGTAATGGATTATTGTGGCTTCTGTCTTCCGGGCCCAATGGGAGGCTTGGTCATGGGCTCAGGACCCATCTCCTGCTGGAATCTTATTAGTGCTTCCTCTGCACAAATAAGAAGTGGTGTATTGTGTTAAATTGACTGACACAAACAGCCATGCTTTATCCAGAAATAGAAAATGCAATTTTCTTCGGCAAAAGAGAACATAGGAAATGATGGGGGTTGAAATGTCATGCACGGAACAGAGGTTTGGCAGGGGAGAAAGGTTAAAATCAATCACCCTACAGGGAAAAAAAAAAAGGTCTGCAGTATGTTATAGTAATTATCTACCCAAAGTCACACTGTAGAACTGGGAGCCATTGCTACTTAAAAACTCTTTAAAAATGGAAAGAAGAAAATTCCCCCACACCATAATGTTAATATTTTTCATGAATCATTTGGAAAGATCACAGATATACTACTGAAAATAAAACAGAGAATACCATCTATGTATTCTCTCCTCTAGTGGTAGAAAAATGACCTTTTCATGTAAGAATGAAGTAGGGAGAAGCCAAAACTGCTCCCTCAACAAAAACCACTACCAGCATTTTACCACTGTGTCACGTATGCCAGAGGAAATTAAAATTGAAGTCAAAAATGAAGGATTAGCCAACCACTCAGATCTTCTGGTCAACAGCCTTCTCTTCAAGTGTCTTGCCCACATACACTGCTATAGTCTCACAGATCTCAAATAACTGTATGATTTTCTGGGATTACTCTGGCGTTGGTTTGTTTTTTCTGCAACAAGGTTTTCCTATGAATTTCTACCTAAGATTATAAATCTTCCAGTTCCTACAATTGATGTTTTGCTCTATTCCCCATTGTTTTTAATTCTGTGACATTTTCCATTCAGACCAAAGGGAAATTGTCAAGAGGAAACAAAAGCAGCCGAATATTGGCTTTTGGGTCAAATACTAAAATACAGAGCAAAACCGAAAGATTTAGCAGAAACAGTTCATCAAGGAATAGTGAAGATAAGTTCCACAGAACAAATGGTCTTTCTCTGAGAAGAGGCCTCACATTCTGTCTGTCTAGCCAAGTCCAGGGAAAGACCAGACGATTTATGGAGACCCTGTTTCTTGTTCAGCTGAAGACGGAAAAAAGTAGGAACATTAGAGCGAAAGAGATGAGAATCAGAGATCAGCCTTTATTTATTTGTAGGTTGATGGGGTTGCTTTATGGAACACAAGATGGCAAACCGAAGAATTAAGTACAAACAGTGAGGAAATCATTTAAAAGCAAAAATACATATGGTGTGGCTTAGCCTTGATTAGACCTGGAAGAGGAAGTATTAGAGTAAGAAAATACACTGGTTCTATGTTTCATGGACTCAAATTAGTCATCATCTCTGACAACCTACACACAGTCTGACTAATAATATTGATTTCCCACATTTAAGGCCTCCTCTTAGCTGGGTCTCCTCCAGAAAGTCACCTCTTCTATTAAATATAGAGTTTCTAAGTCATCTCCAGTTCATGTTCTCAATTCCTTTTTATTTTGAACAGGTCATACCACACCTTCTGCACCGTCTGAGTATTAAATGTCCCTTGGAGCCTGTGTCCCTGACTTAGTATGTTGTGAAATGAGACAAAGGGACTATAAAGTGCCCTGATCTCTTGGAAAAATTAGTCTATAAAAGTTTTAGGTGTTTTAATAGAGATAAAAGAATTTTACCATTTAAGTGGATGAATCTTAGAGAATTTGAGTTTGTTTTTGGAAGGAGAATGATATAAAGATGGTATTGATGAAAAAAGAGCATAGCTGCACTGCATTGAGCAAGTCAGTATATTCTCCCAGGGCCTCAGTTTGCTCATCTGTAAAGGAGGTGTTTAGCTATGTGAGTACCCCTAGGTATCTTTCTGGGTTTCCCTGGTGGCTCAGTGGTAGAGAATTCACCTGCAATGCAGGAGACGCAGGTTCAGTTCCTGGGTTGGGAAGATCCCATGGAGGAAGACATGGCAACCCACTCCAGTATTCTTGCCAGGAAAATCCCATGGACAGAGGAGCTAGGCAGGCTACAGTCCATGGGGCAGCAGAGATCAGACAAGACTGAAGTGACTGAGCATGCGCGCAGAGGTCTCTTTCTGGCTATAACATTTACGAATTAATGACGCTAAAATTAGAACTTGGGGGTTCTGGATTTTTAGTTATCTGCCTAGGACATTTTAAAGAGCTGTTTTCTCTTTGGAACTGCTGTCTGTGCCTGAGAGAAAAATTCAATATTCAGGAGAGAAAAAGTGTCTCTTTCTTTGCTCCCCCTTCACTCAGTCCAGTCACTGGATAACAAAAGCCAAGGTAGTGACTGTTCAAGGCAGACCTTTATTCCGGCTTCTCCATTCACTGGACTCTCACAGTTATTCTGGTTTCTAAATAAGATGCTTCCCTCTTTCACCTGCAACACTTACCTTTCTGGTCAACCGTTAAAAGGGATGAAGCAAAAGCCATGCCCAGCAAGAAACTCCTGCAGCTGGCAGAAATGAAAAGCAAAGATCCTCCTTCACAGGTCACATCTAACCGACACAACACAGATAATGCTGAGCTGAGAGAGAAAAGGCCAACTCGTAAGCAGCTGAAATTACAGGTGAAAACTCTTCCAAGTTCTTTTCACCAAAAACTAACATACTCGCGTTTTTTATCAGAGCCGCCTGGAACTCGCTGGCTTTTCTTTATTAATCATTTCAATTATTACTGAAAAGATTTGTTTTCAACTTGCTGAACAACTATTCCCTGATTAGCTGGAATATTCTTGCTCTTTTCAAACCCTGCTGCCCTACTCTACAGCGGTCCACCAGAGCCCCAAGGACAGCCTTGAACAGTTTCTCTTTCTCATTGTGGTTCTGAGTTGAAGCGCCCACCTCAATAGCACTGGAGTTATCTGAAAAGTCTCCTGCTTCCCTGGAGTCCCAGGGCTGCTTCAGAGAGAAAGTGACCTGGGATCTGCCATCTGGCGGAACACACAGCATGGAAGGCACATGGGGCTCGCCCAGATCTGGCTTCCTCCTCACAGTCCCGCTCAAAACTGGGAATGGAAATGCCTGTCTTGGCAGCAGAACCGTGGGCTGTCACAGTGCAGGCTTCTTCAGCAGTTGGGGATAGAACAATACTCTGACAGCTCAGTGCTAAGTTGCTTCAGTCGTATCTGACTCTTTGCCATCCCTCGGACTGTAACCCGCCAGGATCCTCTGTCCATGGGGTTTCCCAAGCAAGAATACCGGAGTGGGTTACCATTTCCTCCTCCAGGGCATGCTTCCGACCCAGGGATCGAACCGGTGTCTCTCATATCTACTGCATTGCCTGGCAGGTTCTTTACCACTAGCGCCATCTGGGAAGCTCGAACTAAAGGCAGTAGTAGTGTGCACGCTCAGTCGTGTCCAACTCTTCACGACCCCATGGACTGTAGCCCATCAGGCTCCTATGTCCATGGAATTTTCCAGGCAAGGACCCTGGAGTTCAGATGGAGGGCAAAGTCTCTATGATTCAATCTCAAAGTTTCAATGAAAGAGAGAGGCATGCTGGTGGACAACAGTGAAGGAAAAGGGTCAAGGGGATAGAACTCAGACACCGGATCCTCAAAGGAGGAGATGTTTTAAATGAGGGAAATTGGGGAGGGGGCTGAAAAAGTTTTTGGAAATCTAGGGGAGTGGCCACCCTCCTTCCTGGTACATGAAACTGGTGGTGGATGGGAAAATCCACCTTCATGGCAGAACAACTTGGCAGAAACTATGCTGAGGAAGATGAAGATTTTAAATTCTGGCTGAATAGCATTTTGATGAAAGGTTGAGGGTAGGGGCTTCCTTGGTGGCTCAACAGTAGAGCACCCCAGAGCCCATGCTCCACAAGAGAAGTGGGAGAAGCAGTGAGAAGCCCATGCACCTCAAGGAAGAGCAGGTCCTGGAGAAAGCCTGCACAGCCAGCATAAATTAATTAATTAAAAAGACTTAAAAAAAAAAAAAACTGGTCCACATTCTTAAAAAATCTTAAAAAAAAAAGGTTGAAAGTATAAGTAATTATTAACAAAGCAAGGAACGGTTTTGAATGCAAAATGGAAAAATCCATAGGAGTCTTAGTATTTGGAAGAACCAGAGGTAAGGAATGGTAATCAGGGAATTGGGGCTTAAGAGAGGATGGGCAATTTGACAGAAATGGAAGGGCACGGCTTGTTGGAAGTGACAAGCTTCACTGGCCTAACTCTGATCAATAAGCTAAACTTTTCAAAGTTCAAGAGAGAGAGGCAACTGCCAAGCAGTGACAAGTGTCTGCGTGGGCAGGGTCAGAGAAGGGGGTCTGTGGTTTATTTTTAGAGAAAATGAAACAGTACTTGGAGTTGGAAGGAGAGGACCATGCACATAACTCCTAAAAGTACATAAAACTCGAGTCCCTATTTCTGCTGAGCCCCCACCCTGCTGCAGTGGAGCTCTGCACTATTAGGGAATGGGTCCATGAACTCTCTCAAGGGGTTCTAAAGACTGAACATCTACTCTTTCTGAGGAATACAAAATCATAGTCCTAAATTCTATCCTTGATGGAATTCTGCATTCAGTAAACTTTCAACACGCTTTAGGAGAATAAGTAATAAGCTGGGAGTCAGGAGACTTGATTTCTGGTCCCAGCACTTCGTTCACCCTTGAAGGAGAAGATTCCCAAATTTAATGCTGGTGCTTTCTCACCTCTCTGCTTTTCCAAAGCTGATTTTTGCTTCTGCCCTTCTGACAAATCTACTCAATCAAATCTACTTACTCACTCAAGTGAAGGTCACCAATGACTCCTTCCTGCCACAGTTGCCATCTGTGGGTATTTTTAGTCTTAACATGGAACCCTTTTCCTCTCTTGGTTGCCCATGAACCAAATTTGCTTGTTTCTCTTCCACTAGAGCCACTCCCCAGCACTAAATTCTGCTAACATGGGACCCATCTCTCAATCATCTGAGTACCCCAGGTAAGCTTGTAAATAGTGTTCAAAAAATGAAATACTTTTAAAAATCACTAAGCCCCTATTTTTTTTAATCTCTTCCAATTAAAAGTTTGGACTTCAAACTCTAAAACACTTAATTGCATGATGATCTTATAGTGGCTTTAAGGAGTCAAGAATTCAATTTGGGAATCAAATTTAGGGAAAAGACTCATTCAGTAACAGAAGATTCTGAAATCGGTTAGATAAAAAGAATAAGTGAGACTATAGTCTCCTCTCCCTTTTCAAGGTCCCAGAAACAAAGCGTCAGCATTTTTAGGTTACTGACAGCAAAGCTGTTGGACATGTAACACTACTTGCTTAATAGATAGATAGGTACTAATGCACAGATACGTAATACATAGATGGACTAAAGCAACGGCTTTCCTATCACCTTTATCTCATTCTCTGGAATGTGATTTAATTTATTGTAGTATATATTGTAATAAAATTCAACTTTGAGTAAACAGAACTGTTCTTTTTAGCAGTATCTGCTTATGAGGCTTAATGATAATTATACAGAACTATTTATATAAACACATTAAAATGCTTCTGCTGTTTCTATGTCAATTCATTTGTCATGACTCGGTACATAATTCCTTACACTCATTATTCTTAGAGTATAAAAATAACACTAATTACAATAAAATTAGAATAAAGTCAGAAAAGTAGAAAGTAGCTCTTGATCACACAAAATTTCAAAATTCGGGGGTATTAGATGATTCTTTGGTATATTTCTTTTTTAGGACTTCTCTTTAAATTGTTATTTTTTACAGAGGTTATCTAAGCATATAGTTTATATATAATTTTTTTAAAGGATCTATCATCTTCCCTGAAAATATTAATATACAATCAGAAAGGTATTTGGGATTAAATTGCCGCTTCAAAAACATATTTTACAAAATGTATTCATGTGGTTTTCAAACAGAAATCTTTAAATATCTTATTCACAGTTTACAATAGTAATGTACCTTTTAAATAAATTAAGTTAAATAAAGTACTCAGAAAATTAATGCAATTTATCTCATTAAATTGATGTAAACACTACCAACACCTCTTCTCTCTCAGCAGCTAAATCACCAAGTACAGGTGCCACTAAAATCTCAGCCCCACAACCTCAGAGAAGCATAGGAAGAGGAGAGTTCATGTGGTAAGCTCTCCCGGGCCACTCTTCCTGACCCAAGTGCCCTCCAAACCCATCTGCGCTCTAAACCCAAACCCATGGATGTGTGGATCCATCTCACAGTTCTAGCCCACAGGAAAATGGAATGAGACACAGGGCATTGAACTTTCCCCCTTAGACTCCTGTCCAAGGGTTTTCAAGACCTGAGATCTCTCGAGGGCCCATGTGTCATACACCTTTGTCTCCAGTGACCAGCACTTCACATAGCACTTGGTCAAAGCTCTCTTAGTTGCATAAAGGCCATGGTCAAATGATCAATTAAGACAACTTTCATTGCAAGTAGCAGAAAACACAAAAGTGATGATTTAAACAAATAGGTGTTTATTTTTTATATAGCAAGAAATCCAGAGCAATGCAGTTGTTGGAGTTTGTTCAACAGCCAAGCAATGTCAAGTTTGATGACTCTAAAATTCTCTTTGCCTTCAAGATAGCTGTATTAGTTCCAATCATGAACCCATGTTGAAAGCAAGAATGAACCTTGAAAAGTCCCTAAGCTGACTTCCAGTTAAGTCTCATTATCAGTTATCACCTGATGCCCCTAGCTGCAAGAAGGCCTAGGAAAGTGGTTCTCTTTCCTGGAGCTGAGGGGAAAAAAAACAACAACAACTATGGATTCTGTTAACAAGGAAGAAGGAAGAAATGAACACTGGATAGACGACTAGCAGTGTCTGCCTCAATAAATGTTCTTCCCAAATTTTTAAAGTCTAAATAAACACCCACTGAAAACAGTATAAGATAATAAGGGAGTATTACTCAGCCATTAAAAAGAATACATTTGAATCAGTTCTAATGAGGTGGATGAAACTGGAGCCCATTATACAGAGTGAAGTAAGCCAGAAAGAGAAACACCAATACAGTATACTGACACATATATATGGAATTTAGAAAGATGGTAATGATGACCCTGTATGCGAGACAGCAAAAGAGACACAGATGTATAGAACGGACTTTTGGACTCTGAGGGAGAGGGCGAGGGTGGGATGATTTGAGAGAATGGCATTGAAACATATATACTATCATGTAAGAAACGAAGTGCCAGCCTATGTTCCATACAGGATACAGGATGCTTGGGGCTGGTGCACGGGGATGATCCAGAGAGATGATATGGGGAGGGAGGTGGGAGGGGGGTTCAGGATTGGGAGCTCGTATACACCTGTGGCAGATTCATGTCAATTTATGGCAAAACCAATACAGTATTGTAAAGTTAAATAAAATTAAAAAAATATATAGATCTAAAAAAAAGATAATAAAAGCATATTCATTTCACTGCAAAGTTCTTTGTGGAGGGGGTGATAACACATTGATAAGTGCTTTCAATGACAGTGATTTGGTGAATTACTGGTATGAATAGTTCAAAGGAGAATGTACATGCCTTGAGTGATTAATTTAACCAATCAAGTGTCAGGACATCCTCTCTTGGTGTTAGTCGCTCAGTATACACTAGAATATATGAACTAGATAACCAACTAGTGTATACACTAATATATGAACTAGACAACCAACAAGAACCTATTGTATAGCACAGGAAACTATACTCAATATTTTGTAATAACCTATAAGGGAAAAGAATCCAAAAAAAGATTATATCTATATATGTATCTTAGAGAAGGCAATGGCAACCCACTCCAGTACTCTTGCCTGGAAAATCCCAGGGATGGGGGAGCCTGGTGGGCTGCCGTCTATGGGGTCTCACAGAGTCGGACACGACTGAAGTGACTTAGCAGCAGCAGCAGCACATATGTATCTCCATATATTTATGTATATTGTCTGTACTTGCGCTCAGTTGTATCTAACTCTTTGCGACTCCATGGACTGTAGTCCACCAGGCTCCTCTGTCCATGGAATTCTCTCTTTGGGAGGGGGTCTAATACAGGACAGAACTCAAACAAGTTGGATTTGCCAAAGTTAGCTGAATTATGAATGTCTTGTCTTGTTTGTTCTTAACATGGTTCAATATTTTTAAAAATGCAGAGGATTCAGAATGGGTATTGGAGGAGACCCTTTCCAGCCTCCTTTTCATTGCATCGTGCAGCTTCTGCTGGAAATTTTCAGCAATGAGGAGCTTTCTAGTCTGTTAGGTGGCCCATTCAACTTTCAAATTCCTTGAATTATCAGAAAAGTCTTTCCTAATTAAAACTGGGTTTTACCTCTGAATATGATAAACTCATTTAACACTGTTTTAACACTGTTTTCTAGAGTGGTCAGAATTGGCTTGTTTTTCCTTGTACAAGGGCTTCCCTGGTGGTTCAGATGATAAAGAATCTGCCTGCAAAGTGAGAGACCTAGGTTCAATTCCTGGGTAGGGATGATCCCTTGGAGAAGGGATTGGCTACCCACTTCAGTATTCATGCCTGGAGAATTCCATGGACAGAGGAGCCTGGTGGGCTACATTCCACTGGATCTCCAAGAGTTGGACATGACTGAGCAGTTAACACACACTCCTTGCACATTTGTTGTTGTTTAGTCACTCAGTCATGTCTGACTCTTTGCGATCCATGGACTGTAGCATGCCAGGCTTCCCTGTCCCTCACCATCTCCCAGAGCTTGCTCAAACCCATGTCCATTGAGTTGGTGATGCCATTCAACCATCTCGTCCTCTGTCATCCCCTTCTCCTCCTGCCTTCAATCTTTCCCAGCACATGACAGCCCTTTAGATAAATCAACAAGATACCTGTTCTCTTAGTCAAACAATTCAGGCTCTAGGATTCTTCTTTACTTGGCATAGCTTCCACAGCCCCCCATCTCCACCCCTTCTTCAACCTCACTGCCCTTTTCTGTGCACTCTGTCCTGGGTTCAGCTCCTACAATGAGACAATACTGTGGGTGGGATCTGACCACCTCAAGTAGGACTCTACAACCAACCTTACTGGCAGCAAAACTCTGCCCTTTTGATTTTGGTCCAGAGGTCTGGGCCTAAGAAGGATTATTTGATATCCTCGCTTATCACACATACACGTTCTGTCTTCTGACACACTTGCCAAGCAAGCCCTTCATAATTGCATCCAAGTCACAAGAAAAAAATAAAAAGCTCAAAAGATTGGGGATAATATGCAATGAGAACTTTCCCTTTAGGTTATCAAGCCATTAATATTTGGGTCAATCTGCTGTTGAACTCTTTCTCCACTCATGTAAAGTTCTCACAATCTTCCTTTACGTATCTCCACTCAATAATTTAAAGCCGTCATAAGCCATTTATTTGCCAAGTTCTCCACCACATTCTAAACACTCTCTCAACATGTCCAACACTTTCTCAACAACCAGGAGGTGGAAAAAGGAAGGAAGGGAGTTAACATTTATGTACAATTACTAAATAATAAACATAGTGCTATGAGATTTATACATCATCCCCTTCATTTCTCCTAGCCACACTATGAGGTTTTATAATGTCTTTTCTCCTTTTCAGAGATCACAAAACAAAGTTTGCTGTGGTTAAAAAAAAAATCCTTAAGATCTGTGTTGCTTTTTCTGATACCAAACACAAGGCATTTTTCCACATCAATTCTCCAACACCAGCTAGGTTCCCAACAATCAATTCAATTCCAATAAAAAATGCCCAGAGTTAGTGCAGACCCCACAGGTTAAGTGCTCAGTTCTACAAGACTGCCTCCACTTCAGATGCCACCTACAAATGGGGCCCTGAGGCTACCCACACTTCTCCCTGGTCAGTGACGAGTTCAGGGTTCCCATTACCTCACTGTCAAGTCTGATTATTCCCTAGAAGGACTCACAGAATTCAGGAAAATGCTATACTTAAAGGATACCACTCAGGGATAGACAAATAGAAAAGATGCTTGGACAAGGTACGAGGCGGTGGGAGGGTGGGGAAGAACTTCCATGCCAGCTGCAGGCTTGCCGCCTTCCTAGTACATCAATGTGCTCAGCAACCTAGAAGCTCTCCAATCCCTACTGCTTAGGGGTTTTTATGGAAGTTTCCTTGGGGTTCCCCGGTGGTGCAATTGGTAAAGAACCCACTTGTCAATGCAGGAGATGCAAGAGATGTGGGTTCGATCCCTGGGTGAATAAGATCCCGTGAAGGAGGAGATGGAAATCCACTCAAGTATTCCTGCATGGAGAATCCCACAGTCAGAGAAGCCTAGTGTGCCAGTCCACTGGGTCACAAAGAGTCAGACACAACTGAGGCGACGTAGCATACATGCATAGCTGTTTCATTACCTTTGTCAAATTGATCAATTAAATGACTGGCCATCAGTAACTTAACCCAATCTCTGGCTCCTTTCCGTTCCCAGGAGGTTGAGGGGTTGAGGATAAAAGTTTTAAACCACCAATGGCCATCGAGGGCGTCCCTTCTCCTACAGGTCATCTCAGTAGCATACAAAACAGTAAATTCCAAGGGTTCTGTAGTTGTTTTAGGAAAAATGGACAAAGACCACATATTTATTTTTTATTACACCATAAGATCACACTGTTAGTGATGGTATAGCTGTATTTCAAACTCAGGTCTGTCTGTCTCTGAACTCCATATCCTTCTAATAAACTTCCTTCTGATGAATCAAATCTTTCAAAAGTTTGAATGAAAGGCTATATTAGTACAAGATATTTTGAGATGTGCACCGAGTAGAAATATCCTGTGTCAAAGTCACATCATCTGAAAGCTGGTAATCAAGAAAATGAGGCTTGAGAAATTTGTTTTTCTTATTCTGAATAATCATGCTCAGCGCTTTCATTGTCATGTTTACCCTTCAAAGGCTAAAGCCTGTCAAATAGGTAAGGCTTTGTTCTCCATCAATTGCTTGTTACTAACTGTAGGTTAAGATTCAGCTAATATTTCACAGTAACTTTCACAGTTGTCATTCACCCAGAGATTCACCCACATACGCACAAATATTGGGGATTTAAATATTGTGCTTTCCGAACACTCATTTGAAAGCAAAAAGACTGGTTTATCACATTCAAGGAATCGAAAACACTTAATGAATAATATGAGAAAATAGATGACTATAGTCTGCGTTACCTGCATGCCACAAAATATAGTATGCTCTTTGCAGGGTCTGTTCCAGTCAGCTACAAAAGTATATGGAAGACATTCTTGAGATGGGAATTGGAGGCCTTGCATGGTACTCACTGCCTTAAGAGTTTGGTAAAACGACTAGCAGTATTTTAGTATTGTTTAGTAAAAAAAAAAAAGTGTAAATTTCCATTCCAAGTTTTTCATCAGCAACTTATTTGAGCTCCTTGACGCTAATTATTAATAATGGCAGGCACTTTCCAGATCTCTAACTTTTGTAACTGAGTTCACAAAATAGTTATCACATCCCTATTTTACAAGTAATAAAAATGAAAACTCAAACGTTGAGAGGCAGACAACACGGAACCTGTGTCTTTTTCCTGCATCTTGTTATTCTAAACTCTCAATGCTCATTTCCTTAGGGAAGCCTTCTGGATCAATTTAAATATATTCTCTTGAAAAGGAAAGGGGAGAGTAGGAAGAAGGGAAACCAAGGAAGGACAGGGAAAAGGAGAGGAAGGGAAAGAATAGAGAGAAAAGAGAGAAGAAGGCAGGGCAAAACAACTACTATAAACCAGCACATGTGGAGAAACAACAGCTCAATTTCTGTCTGTTCTTCACTATAGAATAAAGGTCAGATTGACACTGTGTGGGTCTTCACTCTCGCCCCAGCTATGAAGCCAGAAAGTAGAAGTACAGAAGGTGGTCGGACTCCTTCCTAAATCAGTCTTCCTCTCTAACAAATCTGTATCTGTACGGGGAACAAAGAGACAGAACATGACTCTGCTGACAATAAATACTGAAGGTTCAAGGAGCATGTTTTCTAAGCACAAACCATGGTAGACTCTACTTTAAGGCCTTTATTAAAAACGAGAGGCTCCTCCTGTGACCTACTGGCAAGCAGCTGACCTTGATCCTAAACACTTTGCCCTAATAGGACAGACATCGCAAACCCTGAAACCCTAACAGGACACACACTGCAAACCCTAAAGCCCCCAGTGATAACAAGCCTGTGCAAATAGATATATATCAAGATCCTACGCCAAACAGTGGATGTGTTTATTTCTGTTTCCACACTACTATAGTAGGCACCTGGCAAAAATGATAAGGAGAATAAAATCACAGCACCACAAATGCCTTCTTGATATTCAATTTCCTGAGGCTTCCATGTGTATTTCTTAATCCAAGGTGACAGTCAGGATGCAGACACTCGAATGACAAATGGCTGAGCTAAACCTTGGTATGAGCTCCTTTTCAAAATCTGGCCAGATTTATGTTGGTACTTCAAACCCAATCCCAGAGCAGCTGCCATCTTTTGTTGAGGTCCCTTTCTGACCGATGGGAACAGTTTCAGTCATTTTGAGATAGTGCTTTGAAAAATACATCAACTGTGGTCTGAATGTTTCCTTCTCAATTCATATATTGAAATCCTAACCCTCAAGGTGACAGAATCAGGAATTGGGTCCATTGGGAGATGATTAGGTCATAAGGAGTGAGGCCCCCATTAATGGGATTAGTGCCCATATAAAAGAGGCCCAGAGAAATCCTGAGCACCTTCCACCACATGAGGGTATACAGAGAAGGTGGGATCTGCAACCCAGAAGTGGCTCTGTACCAGAAAGTGATCCTGCTGGCATCCTGATCTTGGACTTTCAGCCTCCACATCTGTGAGCAATAACTTCCTATTGTTTGTAAACCAACTGCTCTACAGTATTTTGTTACAGCAGCCTAAACAGACTAAGACAACATCCTAGCACACATCTTGAGGAGGATCGGCAATCCCCATACTTCCCAGTATCTCCCAGAAATTGTCTAGTATTCAATGCTTGGTGGAACTGATTGGTGGAACGTACCAACATTCCCTTAGAGAAGGTGTCAGGTAGAGAATGATGCAATGTGAACTTTGCATTCACATATTTCCATAAAACTCTACTTTAAAAAAATTCAACAATCTTTTCCATATGGGCATCTGTGGTTTCATTATAATTTCAAAAAATTCAAGGAGACATTTCTCTTTCATACTTTGGGCCAAATTCCTGTTGGCCCAACTGTACTTAAATAATCTGAAATTTATTCACCCTAAAACTTGACTGACTCTCTGAGCACTTTGTTTTCATCCAATAAACTTTTGCTGAGCAGCTACTGTATCATAGGTCTTATGTCCTCTGTTAGGACAGACAGATGAACAGGACTCATTCCCACTCCAACATTAGGTTGCTCACAGTCTAAAGAGGCTGGTCTGACCAACAGGCAATTACAGTGCAGTGTGGAGATGCTAAAGTACAGGTGATAAGGGGGGAGATTATGGGGTGGTGGAGGGAAGTGTCAGTATATTAGCCTGGGGTAATAAAAGCCTTTCTTGAGGTAAATTCAGAACTGAGCCTGGTCAGGGACTACAGCACCCTTTGGAGTAGTAGGTGCTGAATCAATGTGATTGACTGATCCTACTAAGAAGTGACAATTAAGTACAATATGAAAATGAAGGCCGCTCAATTGTGTCCAACTCTTTGAGATTCCATGGACTATACAGTCTGTGGAATCTTCCAGGCCAGAACACTGGAGTGGATAGCCTTTCCCTTCTCCAGGGGATCTTCCCAACCCAGGGATCAAACCCAGGTCTCTCGCATTGCAGGCAGATTCTTTATCAGCTGAGCCAAAAGGCAAGCGCTTTGACAATTAAGTAAAATATACTTTCTTATATTTTTAATTGGTAAAATGATTGATACTGTGCCATAAAAAGGCCTTCAATTTATTGCTGGGTGACCTTGGTCAAGTAAAACTATCTCTCTAAACTTCAGTTTCCTCTTCTGTGAAACAGAGTTATAATGCCTGCCTCACAAGGCTATTTGAAGGATAACCTGGACACAGAAAGTCAATGACCTACATCAACTGCCACCAGCCAGTTGGTGAGGGAACAGATGCTTCCCCTTTTCTGTTCAGGGGAGACTAATGAATTAGGCGCTGAAACAGATGCAATGGAATATAGTATCTTGGTGTTAGCTGTTCAGTCATGTTTGACTCTTTTGAGACCCTATGGATTGTAGCCCACCAGGATCCTCTGTCCATGAGATTCTCCAGGCAAGAATACTGCAGTGGGCTCCCATTCCCTTCTCCAGGGGATCTTCCCGACTCAGGGAAGATACTTTAGGTCTGAGATGATACCTAACATGATACCTTACATCTATGCAATCAGTACAATAGAGCTAAGTGGCTGGGGAAAGTATGGCAAGGCAGCAACCATGCCTAAAAGTAACCAGAAGAATAACTGAGCAAGTGTCTGCTAAAACAGCCCTGTTAGGCTTCAGGGCTTGCAGTGTGTGTTCTGTTTAGACAGACACAGTGTCAGACACAGTGATGTCTGACTCTGTGTGACCCTATGGTAGCTCAGATGGTAAAAAAATCTGCCTGCAATGCGGGAGACCTGGGTTCGATCCCTGGGTTGGGAAGATCTTTGGGAGCAGGGTGTATTCTTGCCTGGAGAATCCTCATGGACAGAGGAGCCTGGTGGGCCACAGTCTTAGGCGTTGTGAAGAGTCGGACATGACTGAGGGACTGAGCACATGGATTGACCTGCTTTTTCAAGAGGTCTAAAGTCTCAGTATAGTGGTGGTGATTTATACAAAATCCACTTGACTGGATACAGGAGGTCAACCTGGTAATCAGGTTGAAAAGCCTGCAATCAATATTTCTAATTCAGGAACGGTAAACAAAGGAATTGTACATAAGATGGGTTTAATGTGCCACTTTATTGAGCAAAGGAAAACGATTTTTCTAGGAGGACCCGAAATTCAGTTCCTGCTTAGAGACTGTGACTATGCTGCAGAAAAGGAGAGGAGAGTTAATCCCCAATTGTGCCCACATGTGCAGCGGCAGCAGAAACTGGCGGAAAGAGCCCTGAACTAGCCTTGAGTACTATTCCTGTCTCCATGCTCTCCTACTGTGGGCTCTCTGCCAACAACTGCTTTTGTGAAGCCACCAGGAGCTGCTGCTGACTGACTGCATTTCCTTGTTCATCCAAAAGCTATATTTAGAGTGACAACCCCTCGAGATCTGGGGGACCCTGAAACAGGTCAAGGGATACTGTCCTGCTCTGATCAACAGTCACCTTGCAGGAAGCCTCTCATGACCCAGATCAAGAGAGCCGACCCAGTGTTGAGGGGGAAGGGTAGGAGGAGCAGAAAGAAGGACCTCACGGACAAAGGACATTATGGCGGTGCTGGAGATTGGTCTCTCCTTCACTGACCTCATTTCAGCCTAACAATTATGCAAAGCAGGTACTATCCGTGTTTCATGTTCTAAAATGATGGACAACTTGGTTAAAGTAAAAAATTAAATACAGATTCAAACCCAGGGCTCGAATGCCTCCTCTGTGTTTTTCCATCGCTGTGGCTCACTGCCTCTGTAGGGCACCTTCTAGTGGTTAGGGGCACCCCTAGCCAGACACAGTGATGTCTGACTCTGTGTGACCCTATGGTGGCTCAGATGGTAAAAAAAATCTGCCTGCAATGCGGGAGACCTGGGTTCGATCCCTGGGTTGGGAAGATCTTCAGGAGCAGGGTGTATTCTTGCCTGGAGAATCCTCATGGACAGAGGAGCCTGGTGGGCCACAGTCTTTGGCGTTGTGAAGAGTCGGACATGACTGAGGGACTGAGCACATGGATTGTAGGCCTCCAGGCTCCTCTGCCCATGGGGAGAGGCCTGAAAGGCCCTGTCTCAGCTTCCTGCTTGTCAGGAGTCCACCTGGTTTGAAAGAGACTCTGAGGCAATTGGGGAATTTCTGGGCCTGGGTCAATGATTCTAAGTACTACAGTGTGCTTGACAGAAATTTCAGGACAAATCCTTCTTTGGGGATATTAATCCTTTTAAGAGAGAGAATATCTATTTAGATAATAGATAGTTGTCTGTTGTGTCCTTTTCTCATAGTCCTCTCTGTAGAACAGAATTGGTGGCTATGGTTTTTCCAGTGGTCATGTATGGATGGGAGAGTTGGACTGTGAAGAAGGCTGAGTGCTGAAGAATTAATGCTTTTGAACTGTGGTGTTGGAGAAGACTCTTGAGAGTCCCCTGGACTGCAAGGAGATCCAACCAGTCCATTCTAAAGGAGATCAGCCCTGGGTGTTCTTTGGAGGGAATGATGCTGAAACTCCACTACTTTGGCTACCTCATGCGAAGAGCTGACTCATTGGAAAAGACTCTGATGCTGGGAGAGACTGGTGTCAGGAGGAGAAGGGGACGACAGAGGATGAGATGGCGGGATGGCATCACTGACTCGATGGAAGTGAGTCTGGGTGAACTCCAGGAGTTGGTGATGGACAGGGAGGCCTGATGTGCTGCAATTCATGGGGTCGCAAAGAGTCGGAGATGACTGAGCGACTGAACTGAACTGATCCATCTTATAGTAAAATGGGCCACCATCTTACAGGCTGGTGGAAAGTATTTCAGGAAAAATTGTAACTATTAACTCTTTTAAAGGGAAAAGAAACATAGAACCGTGGAATTTCCATAGATGTTAACTCACTGGTTCCCAGAGGAATTGAAGACACAAATACTACCTCCATTTTACAGAACCGTAAGAAGTTTAGTGACTTATTTAAGATAAAATGGTTAATATGAACCATGCTCTGATTAGATATTCAATCCTCAAAAGGCATGTCTTTCTCATTAAAATACTCACTTTCTAATTATCTCAGGTAACAAACTCCTATCAGAAACAAGAAAAGGGTGGGGGTTATATAAAATTGGGCTTCCCAGGTGACATTAGTGGTATAGAACCTGCCTGCCACTGCAGGAGATGCAAGAGACATGGGTTTGATCCCTGGGTCGGGAAGATCCCCTGGAGAAGGAAATGGAAGCGCACGCCAGTATTCTTGCCTGGAGAATCCCATGGACAGAGCAGCCTGGAGGGCTACAGTCCATATAAAGTTACTGTCTTATTCTGAATAAGACCTGAGTAGTAAAAAAAGAAAAATGCTGTATTTCCTATGAAAGAAATAGAAGCAATCATTTCATCCCAATGGAAGGAAGGTGGGATGGCAGGGAGAGTGGTGATGCACAGGAAAGGTTTGTGACACAGGCCGCAACTGAATTGAGTTTTGTGTGAAAGATGTCAAGTTCAGGTCAGGAATTCAGGCAGCGGAGTGAAGAAAGGTAGAAACTGAGGAATCTTACATTGCTCGAGCATGGACTGGTTTCATGACAGCAAAGAGTGAAAGACAGTGATGGAAAAGTTGACATGGATGATCTTAAATGGCCAATCTAGATTAAAAAAAGCATGTGACCTTTATTCTGCCGACTAGTGGAAACACTGAAGGTTGTGAGCGAGGAATAAAATGATCCAACCTATCCTAGCCAGGTTTCTTGTGAAGGGCTGACTGAAACGGCGACAGACCAGAAACTACTGAGGAGACATTTGCCTCAACACAGACATGAGCAAGCGGGGGCCCTGCTAGGGTTCTATCACTGGGAATGTAAAGACAGGGTGAACTGCTAGGAAAACGGAGGTCAAACACTGACAGAACCCCTCACTGACCAGTTGGTCAGGGGCTGAAATCTAGAGCTCTCATGACGGTTTGAATCAGCTAACTTAAAGGATAACGACAGAAATAAGGAAGAAAAAAGGGGGGGAAAGACAAACACACAGGAAGAGGCACCGGTGTGGAAGGCACACTGTAAGCCTTGCACCTGCTGAGTGGAAGTTCTGAATGATCATGCAGATTGAGAAGCTCAGTAGACTAGTGGTGACCTGAAGTAATCTGGAACAAGGGAAGCAAACCAAAGCTGGAGGCCAGGGAATCAAAGCACACACGGAAGATAAAAGTGAACAGAACAGCCGATGGAGAGAGACAGGGTCAAGTGCAGCAACCCAGCAGACCCTCAGAGAAAACACACTGAAAGAGACCACAGAACAGGAAGAGGCACAGAGAAAAACATGAAGAACGCGGCGTCACAGGACAGGGGGGCTGAGAAGTACCAGCCAATGGCATCAAATCCCACAAAGACAGAAAGGAAGACGTGGGTTAAGACTGAACTATTGGATGAGTTTCTGGTGGTCTTTGAGAGCAATTTTAACAGAGCTGTGTGGGCTCGCACCAGATTGAAAGAGGTTGCAGAGAGAGAGAGAGAGAGAGCAGGAAGTGGAGGCAGGGAAAAGTGTAGGCTACAACTTTGGGGAAGCAGACAGCCTGAGGCTCATCGCCAACCATCTGGTTCTAAATTACCTTTCCAACTTTATCCACCAAAAGAAATCATCTTCTCTATATAGCCCTGTCACTTGCCTATCACCTGAGTATAGCGACTCACTGTCAGGCCCTGTTCTCTTTCCTCTCCACACCTTCCACCTCTCTGCCTATCTTCCACATTTTTTTCAAGACTCACAATTTGTCCGAATGCCTCCACGAATCGTTCTCCACTATTTTACCTTGACTGATTTCTCAGATCTCAGAACTGGGCAAATAACTAGAATAATAAGAGACTATGCAATTGCACTTCACTATGAAGAATTTTACCTTGTTATTTAAATAACTTACATACGAAGCTCGGGGACTCAAGTCTCCTTACGGAACACAAAGTAAAATTTCCCAGCCTTTACACTGTAAAAGTTCAGGCTCTGACAATGGAGTTAGGCAATAGATGAAGGAGGCTTGAAAGAATGAAAAAAAAAAAAAAAGATGATTCCATCAAAAAATGATGGAACAGAAAAATAAGAGCTATGATTAGTTATAAAAATAATCTGTATAAAATACAAACACAGTAATACAATTATGAATTAGGAAAAGAGGAAGGGAGGAGGTGTGCTAAATCCTATTGCCATGGAAAGGAATAGATAATATCGGAGGTTTATCAATAGTTTATATATGGGTTTTAGTCCTGTGATCCTTACCACCAGAAGATCTAAAAACTGAAGCAGTTGGAAGAGGCTGTCTCCGGTAGTGAGGCTGGAGTGGAGAGTGGCAAGTGGCAGGACAGTGGACTGTAATTTGAAATCAGAGTCTGCTCTGCTATTTTAATATTTTTCTTGCTTTTACCATGAACATGCATTACTTTGATAATAAAATATAAACAATTCCGTGCTTTTGTTTCATTTTAATATATCCTGGCTTTCCCCTAGACTGTAAGCTCTTCCATGGCAGAGATTTGGTCTTTCATATTCTTTACTGTGCTGTCGTGTCAGATGTGCAGGAAATAGAAGCCTGCTTGGATAAACCACCATCCATAAAGAGCTGCCGGAATCTGGTTTCACCCTTTGTGGGCCTTTGACTGCAATGAGCAGGCTGGACCACATCTTTGTCCCAACGGCCATCGATCACAAAACCCAGAGGTGTGCTTTCACTTGTTCATGATGTTTAGCTTAAACATAGTTAATATACAACAAAACTCAATTTCCATACATCTAACTCCATTGGTGAACCCTGAGAAAGATATGTGGCTGGTCCATTTGGATGCTTGATGGGCTTCTGCACTCCTTCTCTGGTCTCATCCTATCAGCGGGCAGCAGGACACTGCCTCATTGTATCAGAGTTCTCACTGCAAAACCGTCTCTGCAAGGGATTAAAGTTCAGGTTTTCTCCAACAATACTATTTGCTAGATGCCTTTCTGTCTCATCTCCCTCTCCAAGCACTCTCTACCTGGCTACGCTGTGTTCTTTGGGTCACAGAGGTTGCTGAGAATGGGATGATCTTCACTTGCTGGCTCTTTAGTGGGAACTAGAACGTCCTGATTGTATTAGGACTGGAAGCTGGCTTCCCATTGGGCTGAAGTGTAGCGTCCTTATGTTTCCTTTCTCATGCCCACCCACCCGCAGCTCCCTGTTGCTTTTCCATGTGGCTAATTCATGCCCAGTGCCATGCAAGTTTCACTCGGCACATCACAGACATTCAGATACTTGTTCCATGTATATTGAATTGATACAAATAAAGTACCAAAATACAGGAAACTGCCTACCAGCAACACGCCCCTCCACACATACATCATTAAGTTGTTACTGATTGATCTGGATTGTTTCCTGGAAACAAGAAAGACTTTCCAATGTTGAAAATGTTTTTTCTTTAAAGAAAATAAAAAAGAAAAGCAACTCTACACCACAACAAAAACCGGAAAAAAAGGAATTTTAACATGTGTTGAATTAAAAATATCATATATGCCGTATGTTTAGAGTGAAAGGTCACGGGTTGCTTGCTTGTGTTGTTCGTTATTGCTTTTCTTTATTTCGATAATTTTGGGTCTGCACTTCAACTCCTAAAACTGGTGGCAGAGGCAGGGAAGCAGCCCGCCCTTAAAGGCTTTAATATCTGACTGGTAATAGGAGAAGCAGAAGGAAGACGGCAAGACAAGTCAGTGTAACAGTGCTATTTGCACAGGCGGGTGCAGGTACGGATGGCTGACCTTTAATCCAAAAGGAGAGTCTCACTAAGGATGGAAAATAGATCAGTCTGGCAGGAAGGTTTCAGACAGTTGTGCCAATAGAAGGAGAAAAGCTGGCACTAAATTGTATAGGAAGCTGCTGACCAGAAAAACATGGCCTCCAAGAAAAGGGAACAAAAGCATCAGGTCTCCAAATAAACTTTCTGCCACAGGGCTGGACAGTGGGATGGTAGATGTCAGGAGAGACCTACACGGGCAAAACTTTAAGGACACAGATCTAGCAACATATGGTAATTTATATGCCTTAATGTAGTACAGTTTGCTTTTCTGCCCCAAGATAAATTACAGTATCATCATTAAAAATAACTTGAATATAAAAAAATTTGACAGTCCAAAAATTACTGCATACCAGGCCCCTTGCAAGGAACTTGCCTTCATTATCTAATTCTCAGAGCACTACTGAAAGTAAATTAACATCATACTCATTTTATAAGACAAAAACAGAATGGTTTAGGTAAGCAACTTAAAGAACACCCCTGTTTCCCAAAAGGAAAAATTGAAATCTAAAGCCTTCATATGACAAAGCCAATGCTCTTTCAATTATAAGAAAAGTAGACTAGAGCACAAAATAAATTTGAATTTGCTTCCAGCTCTATTGCTTACTGGGTAACTGACCTCGGGCAAGTCTGTTCTGTAGCCTCACTACCTTATCCCGTAAAATGGAACTATTAGATTCTCCCATTAGCAGATTCAATGAGGTTAAATTGAGATAATTTATCTTAAACACTCTGCAAATTAACTGGTCATAGTATTCAAGAAAACACTAGACAAATATGTCTTTCTTCCTCATAAGCAATCTCAAGAAGTATAAATACTTTAGCATTTTAATGTGATTTTTAATTATTTCAGTGGTAATATCTGTGTGTATACCTACATATCCTAGGTGTATGAAACCAGAATAATGTATGAAAACAAAAGGGGAGTGGATTCTAGAGAACTTAGCTACCGACAAGATGCCTAAGAACACAGAGAGACAAGACTCATCAGTGAGATGCTTTGAAAGAGGAAAAATGCAAAGCCACAAGGAATTGGTCAAGGGGAAAATGAGGAACAAAGGAACAAGTATTTGGCACATCTTTGAGGAAAATTAGGAATTCAAATCCATCTGCTCAGTTTCCGACAAAGTTACAAAAAAAATTCAACAGAAGGCTAGGTCCGCTCTAATAGCTGGATAAGAATGAAACACAAACTAGAAATACCACTTGGCATTAAAAAGCAGACCGGGGTGGCACCAAAAGAGCCACTGTGTGCCCCCAAGTGAGGGGGCACACCCCCCAGGGACAAACCCCGGGAAACACGGGAGAAGGGGGCACGATCAAAAACAGGAGCAGGATTTGCCATTTCCTTCTGAATGCTGGACTTCCTGCTTTTGTAAAATGTTGAATGAGGCCTGGACTCAACTACATTCTGCCCTTTGATTTCCATATGCCCACTCACATGTCTGTTGCTTTTAACTGCCAAGAACATAAGCCATCAATTACTCCAGAGAAAAGTCAAAGAAGGATCTTTTCTCTCCTGTATCTCCCAGCCTGGAGTGTGCAGAAAGGAACTGATGGTTACAATTCACTTTTATTTCTGTCTGATAGAGGAGAATAATGGTTCTCTTCTCAATTCTTCTTAGTTCCTTTATAATTAGTTAAGAAAGAGAGGTGCACCAGTTCTAACATTTTAGGAAAAAAAGGGGGGGCCCTTAAGTTAAGAGATACCTCATTCCTCTACGTCTTGATGATTTACAGTTTTAAAGAAATAACTGTTAGAATTTTTTGAGCAGTTTTAGGTTTATGGAAAAAATGATCAGAAAATACAGATATTCTCCTCCATTATCTTCCCCTATTATTACCTTGCATTAGTGTGACATATTATTTACAACTGATGAATGAATGTATTATTATTAAATGAAGTCCATAGCTTATTATTAGTTCACTCTTTGCATTTATACAGTTGTCTGGGTTTTGACAAATGTACACTACCATGAATCCACCGCTGCAGTATCATACAGAATATCATTCTAAAAATTCTCCATGCTCCACATATATTACCTTCTTGCTCTCCCCGCCCAACCTTTGATTTTTCTTTTCCACTGTTGCTATAGATGTGCCTTTTCCATAATGTCAGATGGTTGGAACTATACAGTATAATTGGACTGGCTCCTCTCACTTAGCAATAGGCATTTACTGTTTCTCCGAGTCTGTTCATGGCTAGTTATAGGGATTTTTTTAACACTCTTCATCTGAATAATAAAGTAAGTCATATACATCTTAGAGTTGAAAAGTCAGCACAATTACCTCTGACATTCAGTCTAGAACAAGTCTAAGCCATAGAGATGTTGCACATTTTCCCTCAGTTTTTATTTTATGGGGTAATAATTTCTCACCAGGGGTAGAGGGGAAAAAGCCTTTCTCATATCACCCTAAACTTCAGGAATCCATTTGGATATACTTGAGACAGCATTGTTCTTTTTCTCGTCAACAAACGTCTACTATTGAGCAGCAATTGTGTGCCAGACTTTAGGCACCAGGGCTTTCAAAATGAGTAAGATCCAGTCCTTTCCTTAAAAATCTAAATGTTTGTTGGCTTCCCTGGAGACTCTGCCTGCAATGCAGGAAACCAAAGTTTGATCCCTTGGTCAGGAAGATCCCCTGGAGGACAGAATGGCAACCTACTCCAGTATTCTTGCCTGGAGAATCCCATGGACAGAGGAGCCTGGTGGGCTATATAGTCCATGGGGTCACAAAGAGTCAGATGCAACTGAGCACAATATTTCTTGCATTCTTCCAACACAAGCATTTTTTTTTCCATGCCAATCCTCTTCCAGAAAAACTGAAACCACTCCTAGTTGCCAAATGTACCAAGTCAAAATCACATGCCAAGCATTCCAGGTTCTACTGTATTCAACTTACCTACATCAACTTACTGAATCATTATCCATCATTTCCCAAACAGCGCTTAGAACTGTCACACACTCATGAGATGAGGACCTCTTTTCTGAAGGGAGGTTTCATAAGCCAAGATCATGCTCTCAGGGCACCCATCTGCTAAGACACACATGCTCCCATCTGGTGCTCACAGTCATCTTCCTGTTGCAGCTCCGAGCTCTCAGATCACATCGCACCACCGCAGGCTACACACCACTGCAAATGACATGCTGCTTTGCACTCCAGACCACAAAGGTGTGGGAACTCTCTGAACCTGCCCACATCTGCCTGGGCACCTCCTGCAACCATTCTAAGCTACTACCCCATCACTCTAGCCACCGCAGTTTCACCATGAGATTTCCTCACCCCCTAGGGCTTGAATTCCTGGAAAACAGGATACTCAACAAAATCTCCAGGAGGTGTATCTGTGCCTTGCAACTCAGCATTCAATTATGAATCCTGAAATGTGAACATTGCCTAGCCTATTCTTCTGCATATAGGCTATAACAAATCTATCCTAGGAGAGGAAACATGGAAACTTCACTAGTGCCTGAAAAGGAACATGATCAATTCAGCAGAAAATAAAGCACAGTTATCATATTTCAAAATATTACTTTACTCTGCAGGTTGAAAATTCTAGTTTTGCTTCTGTTTTGGTGAATGAACCAGAGACCTTACCAAACCATGGCCAGTTTGAATGTCTCTAGTCACCCTTCAGCTGTATTGTATCATTTCTCCTAGAATCCCAGATCTGTATGACTTGGCTGGGTCGGAGTGGGTGGATATATTTAGAAACATTTAATAATTAAAATCACTTTCTATGTACCTTCTGCAAACATATCTTAATGATAGAGTTCCCTTTAATTTCATTAAAGTGCAGTTTTAATGAAATCTGTTATCTCAGCTTCTTTTAAGGAGATATGTTCCCAGTAATTCTATTTTAAGGGGGCTATCTTTTCTTTCCATTGCTTACGGAGAACATACACACACACACGTTTGCTGTGAACTCTCCAAAAAGAAATGAAAGAAGAGTGAAAGAAAGGGAGCAGAGGTGGGCAAGAGAGAGCTCCCAAGAGAAGCTGTTAGCTCTTTTCAAGTCCTCAGGAACACAGAGCATTAAACAAACACACCTTCTTAGCTGTGGAATCTTTACATACACTTAAAAATCCATGACCCACTTTCAAGAATAGTTCCTTGGACTCTGCTTTCTGTTCAGGGTCCCACCATCTTACGGACTCCTTCCAAGTGGTGCAGAGGTCACGCCTCCAGACTTTTTCTTGAAATGGTCTTGGCTCAGTAGGAAAGACTGATTTATGCAAAGTTGCTTGCTTATCTTCTGAAAAACACACACATACATAGGAAACAGAAATGGAACATTAATAAACCAGCAATGTGCCATATCTGTAGATCTACAAGTGCAAGCCAACAACCTTCTTGCTCGCTAAGGGCACATGGTCCAAAAGACAGTCAGACTGTGCTGGAACCTCCCTGAGAAAGCAGCAGAGTCCTCAGAGGGCATGGAGATCAGAATTACAGGCCCTGAAGGGTGGCTTACTGGTGGCAATAGCAGCTTCCAGGTTCTGTCAGTATATATGATAGGTGACTGCAATTGGTCTTGGTTCCAGCTTCCCTTTGGACTTTGAGACCTGATAAAAGTTTATGAGAGATATAAATAGTGGGTAACATTCTTCCCTTACAGCTCGGCTTGGAAATCCCTGGCGGATGCTGCTCAGTAGTCGTCCTGGTAGCGTTGGTAGCAGTGGCGGTGCCAATCATGGTGATAGCAGTAATACGAGCAGCAGCAACACTCACTGTCGTATAAAACGAGCACATGGAATTCTTACATCAAATCTGAGACATGGCTATTTATAACGACGCTCTCCTACCAATGAAGAAGCTAAGGCTCAAAAAGAGGGTAAGTGACTTCTCTGAAATCACCTACTTTCACTAAATGGCAGAGCTAGAATTCAAGCTCAGATGCCAGTGTCTAAATACCTAAGGTCGCCTCATGAGACTATCCTATAAGAGGATGAACCGTAGGATAAAAAACCATTATCCCAGTCTCTGATTAAACATACACTCTATTTCTGAGAAGGCGTGTGACTCTTGTTTCTTTAGTATTCTGTTTATACAATTACTACTCAATAAATGACATCATGATATCTAGCATTCTCTTTGTGGTATTAGAAAACTCAGGCACAAAAGTTGTCATTAGCCCCCCAGTACCCTGATATGAATTTCTGTTTTCTTTTCACATTCAGTTAGATTCAGGTTTATCAAAGAAACATTGATCAAGTATCACCAATGCTCACAGCACTATATTAAGTGCCACCCATGCACATTCTCATTTAGTCTTCTCAGCAGATGAGGACAGTTGCATCACTCCCATTTGCCAAAAGAGGCAATGAAGGAGAAAGAAACTTATTCATCCATTCCTTCACTGCTTCAGCAATTCATTTATTCAGCCAATGTTTATGCTATAAACCTGGCACTATCCTAGGCATTAGGAATGAGGACATGAAAAAAACAGACCAAGGTTTAAGTCCAGAGAGATACAAAATAAAAAAAGAAACAAAAAGATGTCAGATCATGAGACGTGCTATGAAGAAAAATCAAATGACGTAAGGCATACATGTTGAGGCAGTAATGCGGGTGATGCGATTTACAGGAAAGCCTTCTCTAATGATATTAAAGCAGAAACATGAAGGAAGTGAAGGAGTGCATCTCTAGGGGAAGAGCATTTTAGTCTGAGACACATTTATTAAAGACTGACTTCATGCCAGTGCTAAGTGTCATAGATACAAAGATTAATATGGTATGGTCTTGACTCACCAGGAGCTTTCTATTTGTGGAGACATATATAAATAAATTATTATCGTATGAGAGATGCATGTTCATGGCATTATAAGCAGGGCCAGGAAGAGGGTGAGACAAGTGAGGAACTTCATATTAAATGAAGACAGCATCAAGTTAATTGATTTTTACTTTGGCTTCTAATATGGCACCTATTAGGAGCACAGATAGGAAATGTTTCTTACCTAGTGTTCCAGGAGTTGAAGGTCCTCGGGCTGAGAACATCCAAGCTGAGTCAATTAATAGGACACAGCCAAGTTCAGTGCCTTACCAGAGACACAGAGGCAGAAAAGTGTAGAATAAGGATTCAAATACATATTTCTTTGTTCAAGACCATGGCTATATCAACTGATCAGAATTTCCTAAAATGTTTGCAAAGCAGTGAATCCACAGGATATTAATAGATATAAGTGGGGGTGTGGGGTAGGGAATGATTTTAGTGATCAAATCACCATATAAGAATTTAAATAGGTTTCTTTAATGTAGGATTTTTCAGATCCCTTCATGATTCTTCAAAACAGAAGGGCAGTTTACATAATTTCCAGAAGAAATTTTTAGATTTTTACCATAGACTTTTACCATAGACTTCTCCCTTCAGCCAAAATATTTAAAGCAAGCAGTCCCCAACACTACAAACAGTATTTCTTCCTTCACAAAGATAACACAGGAGCAAAGTCTGCAACTGAACAACAATACAGCTGTAGTTTATTGTGCCTATACTCTATATGCCAACACTTTATATATGTTAATAACACACATATATATGTTATGCAATATATATACACATATACAGTTGACACCTGAACCACACAAGTCTGAACCGCATGGGTCCACTTACAAAGATTCTTTTTTCACTAAATATGAACAAACAGTACTAACTGAGGTTGGTTGAATCTGTGCACACAGAATCACACATCAAGAGGGCAGACTGTAAAGTTACAGGAAGACTTTTGACCGCCCGGGGGTTACCATCCTCAGCCCTCCACGTTCTTCAAGGGTCAAGTGTATGTGGGTGTATAGATGCATACGTTTATGTATATGACTTCACCCTTGTAACAACCCTAGCAATACCTGTTATGTCTATTTTGCAGTAGAAAAGATCTGAAGGGCTTCAAGGACCTTAAGTATCAGACCCTACATGATACCCAGAGTTGGACTCCAGAGCCTGGGTTCTTAGCCACTAAACCATCCTGTCATCCTTAAGCCTAGGCAGTATTCAGAGATTGCACAAAAGCTGGCTACAAGTATCTCTGGTCCACTCAGGGATCTGAATAATATATCAGAACGGTATTAATTCCAAGTGATTTTGGAAATTAGCTTGGAGAACAAAATGAGCTCTGAATGTGCTTAACTCTGCAATGCTGATTTTGCTTTGGTTTGGTTGGTTGTTTTCTGAGCCTAGTGTGTATCCAATTATTTTTCAGATTTTTAGTAATTATGAAAAAACATACATTTCCTAAGGTTTTTTTCATAGGCAATAGGACAGGGCCTCCTATCTATTTTTTCACTCAACAGAGAGCAGGTGCAACTATCCTCAGTACATTCTGAACTCCAAAAGACCAAGATTTGGGGCCATGGCAGCCTGGCCTTCCAAACATGCAGCTGGGTCAGGGTCAGCCTCTCGGCAGCACTGCTGTGGTCTCCATACCTCCGCCGCAAACACTTGACCCAGTCAAATATCTTCCACACGCCCAGGGGCTGACCTGTCAGCTTGAACTCCATGAGCAAAAAAGCATAAAAACACAGGATGAATATGGAAAGGAGACCCAGGTGGCAGATTCCACGTGTTATTTTTAGTCAGACGGCCAAAATCTTTTCACCCTCATAAATAGAACGTATCTGGACTCAGCCTTATTCCTTTTGAGAAGCTGATTAAATAAGAAAGGAGTTTTGCTGCTAATAGGCAATGCCCAACAAAAACGAGGCTCTTGTGGCTCATCTCAAAAGGAAAAGCAACAAGAAAGCCCTGAATTTGCAAAGAAGTGAACTTCATAAATTGTGTACAAAAAGGTTTTGAAGATTCAGATGAAAAGCTCAGTTCCAACATGACCATCTGTTATTCCCTCCTAAAAGAAGAGAGCTAGTAGTTTATAAAAGCAATAAAACCCTTCCAGAGCTCAAAAGCAAGAGCAAGGACTTGCAGTTACAAACCAGGGAACATACAGACTGACAGGCAGCTGAGCACACTTCTTCTACCCCTCACCTCCTGGCCAAACAGAAACACAGATTTTTCTAATAACTGACATCTGATCTACTCTTTTTTTCCTCCCTCAATAAGGTTAGGAGTGGTCAAACTTACTTTCCCCCTTTTTTCTTCTGTGTTCACCACTTCTTAAATTTTTTATCTTTTCTGCACACAAGTATCTTCTTTGACCCCTTCCTCATCAGTATGTCCCTGTCCCTTCAATTCTCATCTAGTTCTCTTAGAAGACTCTTTCCTAAGTGGTAAGCCATGAATGGAATCAAACCCTGACTGGTTGGAAGGAAAAGTTAATAATATACAGGCATTTGAGCTTCCCTGGTGTCTCAGAAGTAAAGAATCCTCCTGCTGATGCAGAAGACAGGAGTT
This sequence comes from Neotragus pygmaeus, assembly GCA_006410875.1. Classification (NCBI taxonomy): domain Eukaryota; kingdom Metazoa; phylum Chordata; class Mammalia; order Artiodactyla; family Bovidae; genus Neotragus; species Neotragus pygmaeus. Next base: position 352,112 of record SJYV01022214.1, on the reverse strand, counting down.
CGATCCCTGGGTGGGGAAGATGATCTGGAGAAGGGAATAGCAACCCACTCCATATTCTTGCAGGGAAAATCTCATGGACAGAGGAGCCTGGTGGGCTACAGTCCATGGGGTCGCAAAAGTTGGACATGACTGAGCAACTAAACAATAACAACAAATATAGGAATTTATTACACGTCACAGATATTGTGTTTTTTTTTTGTTTGTTTGTTTTTTTTACAAANTCCATCCCTTTATTCCTTCTATAGTTATTTCTCCATAAAGCTCCAGATGTGTATAAGAGACAGTCACAGATATTGTGTTTTTTTTTTGTTTGTTTGTTTTTTTTACAAACTGAAGGTCTGTGACAACCTTGCCTCAAGCAAGTCTATGGCTTCCTTTTTTCATTGGCATTTGCTCACGTCCTATCTCTGCGTCACATTCTGGTTAATTCTCAAAATATTTCAAACTTTTTTTATTATTATTATGTTTGCTATGGTGATCTGCGATCAGTGGCCTTTAATGTTATAACTGCAAAAAGACTACAGCCCACTGAAGGCTCAGATGATGTTTAGCATTTTTCAGAGATAAAGTGTTTTAATTTTAATTAAGGTATGTACATTGTTTTCTTAGGACATAATGGTAAACCAAATAGACTACAGTACAGTGTAAACATATCTTTTGGATGCAATGGGAAACCAAAAAACTCTTGTGACTTACTTTATCACGGATATTCCCTTTACTAGTGGGGTCTGGAACTCAACCTGCCCTATCTCCAAGGTTTGCCTGTACCTGGATCACAAAGAAACCAGGAACATCAGCTCCTGAAGCTGAAATGCAAGTTCCCTTTAGCTTCTCTTCCGCAGCTTCCTTTCAGCTCCTTCGTGGAGCATTATGTCTAAGAGTTGGAGCAAAGACTTGACCTGCCTAGACTTGCAAATTTGGCTCCACTTATACCAAATGTCTAGCCTTGGCTAAGTCATTAGACTTTTGGACCCTGAATTTCCCCAGTGGTAAATTGTATATAATAATTTACCTTCCTCAGGGGGTTGTTAGAAGTAAATGAAATAATTCATTTAAAGTGTATAATACAACGCCTGACCCATTTTTAAGTCCCCAATTAATGCTATTCATCATTACGAGCAGCAGCATCTATATCCTTCTCTAATTAAACTGTTCTTATTTGGACCTTAGCATCTTTTTGCAGTAATTACTAAGATCCCAACTGTATTTTTCCTGTTGTTTTACTACAAATGTACACTGCAATTGCTTAAATAACACTGGAGCCGAAGCTCAGTCAATGAAAAGTCAAAGGAGGTGAACAGAGGGGAAGACCTGGTGAGTTGCTGGTTCAGGGCCAGACAGTGCCTCGCGAGCACTTTCCGGGGTCTGATTTCAGCCTGCCAAGAATGGACCCATATCTGAGAGGTATATTTGATTTAACCAAACTTAGGAATCATTTCTAGAACTACTACCCTTATCTTTCGCTTTATAATGGTAAACATAATTGTAACAGGCTGATAATACTTGTGACAACAAGACCAGAGAAATCTCTTCCCATAGGTAGACCCATTTAAGAAGCCAGATTTTAACCAGAAATTGTTGGGTGGATATGCAAATAAGAGAGTGAGCTGATGTTGACTCCATCGCCTAAAATAACCTGATGCATCTGCCTTGCAAAGAGGCCAGTCCCTTCAGAGGTCGTTGGTTAAATAAAGCTCCCTCCAACCTGTGAGGCACTGCCCTGGGCCTGCCAGTGGGTGTCCCAGACATTCCTCTCTCAGTTCACCCAGGGCTGATGAAGAAGCTTCTGACTTAACTCTTCCTTTTCTCTGCCACATCTTAGAGGCCCAGATTCTACACTGATTGTTTAAAGATAACTTTGTATATCTCTGTTCTGATCAATTTTATACCTCCCTGGGGAACATTTTTTCCCCCTCACATACAAGTCGTTAAGATAAATCTTGGTGGACTGGCAACATTTAGTATAGTCCCATTACATGAAAAGCAGGCATGTGGGAAGGGGATGTTGGTGAAAATCCAACAATGGGTCAAATTAACGGAAAACTAACTTCACATTCCAAGTAAATGAATTTACAAATTTACTAGACTCTTGCCCCCACTCCTTGCCTCCATTCATAAGGGAGCAGCCTGCTAATTTCACCTTTAAGCAGCAGGATTTCTATGTGTAATACTCTTTTCTCTGATAATAAAGAAGGTCACTGTAAATATTTTGGCATCAGGTGGCGCTAGTGGTAAAGAACTCACCTGCCAATGCAGGAGATGTAAGAGAGGGGAGTTTGATCTCTGGGCCGGGAAGATCCCCTGGAGGAGGGCACGGCAGCCCACTCCAGTATTCTTGGTGGCGAGTACCATGGACAGAGGAGCCCGGCGGGCTACTGTCCATAGGGTCGTAAAGAGTCTGACACGACTAAAGTTTCTTAACACACACATATGCACGTGGCTCCAAAAGGGTAACACTTGTGCTAACCATGTTTGTCCTTAGCACTTGTTAATAACACAAGAAAATTTTTAAAGGGTAAGTGAAAAAAGTCAAGATTAAAAATGGCATATTCAAAATATAGACAGTAAAAGCACAGGATTAAGCTGTGCCCTGAAACTCAGAACCTGAGACAGAAGCACATGTAGATATGCGGTGTATCATACATGCATATGTGTCTCCCTGCCTCAGTTTCTCCGTCTGTGCAGTGTGAAAACTGCCTATCTCACAGACTGTCATGAGGAGTAAATGACTTAGTATTACAAAAATGTTCAGAACAGGACCTGACACACAGAAGTTGTTCAACAGCTCTAAGACCATAATCATCACCATCATCATAAAAATATGAATATAACACCAAGAGGCACTATCACCCAATATTATTAGTATCTGCCTCCAGAAAGGAACATGTAGCTACCTGCTTTCTTCCTCTTTATAATGTCCTGTGCTTTCTCCAAATTTCCTGTAATGACCACAGACTACTTAGATCACCAAAGAATATACTTTCAAAAAGAAAAAACCGTCTCAGTTGGCGACTTGTAGTCCAAAATAATGATTGTCCCAAAGCCCTTTAAATGATGCCATTCGAGGTTTATAACTAGGACTTTTCTATTGCTGCCATCACAAAGTAGCACAAACTCAGTGGTTTAAAACAATAGAAATTTATTATCCTACAGTTCCGTAGGTGCAAAGTGTGACACAGGTCTCACTGGGCTAAAATCAAGGTGCAGGGAGGGCTACATTCTTTCGGGCGATATATCATTCATCTAGAGTTGGCTATATGCTAGCCACCCACCATACATAGCTATTTAAATTTACACTAATGAAAGTAATATTGCAAACCCAGCTCCTTTACAACTCTAGCCACATTTCCAGTGTTCAACAGCCACACATGGCCAGTGGCTTCTCTCCTGGACAGCACAGTTATGAGACATTTTCGTCACAGCTGAAAATTCAACAGGACAGTGCGCATCCAGAGCCAAGACTCATTCTGGCCTCATGACAGGTGTCCTCATTAAGCCTTGCTGCCAGTATTATCCTTTCAAGTACTGCCTCACATCAATTCCTTTCCTTAAAGTTTTCTTGGGATTCTTTGGCCTATAACAGACTTTATTCCAATGCTTTAAATCTCTAAAATCCTTAATCCAGACTAAACATTATATTTAAGCCATAATGTGCAGGTATTCCAGTTACAACTGTGATAGGGACACTGAGATGACCTCCCCACCCCTGATTTGCCACATCCCAGGCCTGTAACCCTCTGAAAATGGTCAGTCTCTGTGGATGAGACAAAAATTCCTCAGCATGAAAGCAAAAGCAGTTATCTGTAGTCTCTGGCTCAAACGGTAAAGAATCTGCCTGCAGTGCGGCAGACAGGGGTTCAATCCCTGGGATGGGAAGATCCCCTGGAGAAGGAAATGACAGCCCACTCCAGTATTCTTGCCTGGGAAATCCCATGGACAGAGGAGCCTGGGGGGCTACAGTCCATGGGGTNCTGCAGTGCGGCAGACAGGGGTTCAATCCCTGGGATGGGAAGATCCCCTGGAGAAGGAAATGACAGCCCACTCCAGTATTCTTGCCTGGGAAATCCCATGGACAGAGGAGCCTGGGGGGCTACAGTCCATGGGGTCGCAAAGAGTCGGACACGACTGAGCGACTCACACCTTTTCTTTCAGTCTCAGCCTGTCTTCTATTCCCTGAGACCCCCACCATTCACTTTCACTCTTTCTCAAGTTCATCCACAAAATCCCCTTTACTGCTATGTCCTCCTCTCTGTTAAAAATTATTCAAGATGATAATTTAGGTGATAGGAACGAACTCTGACCTTTCATGAAGTGACCAGTCTCCATCTCCAAAGAATTGCAAGTCCTCCAAGACAACTGCAAAATGGGGCAGAAGGCAGGAAGCTTTCAATAAGATAAAGAATAAGGAAAAGGAAGTAAGTCAAGAGCCCAGAGTGAGCTTGGGATTTGGGGGTTGGCTGACTGGATATACTGGACAGACACAGGCATGTGAAAGTTATCCAAGTTTCAGTTTGCTAAAGTAGCACTCAGGCAAGAGCAGCCCCCTTGGGCCTGGAAATTTATACCAACACCTGTGTTTTAATCCACAAAACTCCTCAATCTTCAACCTCCAATTCCCTCAACACCACTAAGGAGAGGTTCTGATGGAAAAGACTCATCAGTGTCCCAGAGGCCTTTATAAGGGCCTGGGAGCAAACACATGGATGGGCTTTAGAGGGTGTTTCTGTGAACCCCAGAACTGTATGTATAACTGTGTGTGTGTGCGCACTGGGAGGGTAGATTTCCCAGGCTGTTCCACAACAGCTCTGTGATTTTCAAAGTTTAACAGCATTGATAGAAAAGCTCAAGGTTCACAAAAAAATCCCTTTAGCACTTTATGATCCCTTTTTTAACTTCAGTTTCCAAATATAATTTATTTTAAAATTTCCTCTCACAAATATATGATACTAGTCAGTCCTGCAGTCTTTTCCACAGGTTAGAAGCACCTGTCCACTCTGCTTCACATTCCCTCATTATCTAGACCACCAAGCACTCCAACACATGCTTTCCGAGAAAGAAGCAACAGGTGAGGGTTTTGAACTAAGAAAATCCGCTTTCATCTCTTGAAACTGTGAGCAGTTTGCAGGAAATTGTTAACAGAATCTACAGAGCTCTTACGTCTATCAGGTGCAGTGCTATGCACTTTACACACAGTATCTTAATTAAGCCTCACATCCCTTGAGTAAGGACTATCCCAATTTTTAAAGATGAGAAAACAGGCTTATGTCTCAGAGCTAATAATCAGTACTCTGGGATTTGAGCCCAGGCCATCAGGTAAGTGAGTATTGAGATCATCACATTCTTGTAGGGTTCCTAGTTCTACCTGAATAATCTCTGCAGATGGTAACTCTTAAAGTTAGGTCTGTGATTATCTAAACTTGGAGGTCTAACAGAAACCTGTGAAGAAGACTTTAGCCTAAATATAAGTGAGAATCATTCTAAATTCCGTATATATGTGTCAGTATGCTGTATTGGTGTTTTTCTTTCCTTTAAAAATGGAGGCAAAGGGACTTCCCTGATGGTCCAGTGGCTAAGACTCTGCTCCCAATGCGGGAAGCCCAGGTTCAATCCTTGGTCAAGGAACTAGCTCCCCACATACCTCAACTAAAGATCTTGCATGCCACAACTAAGACTCCTGTGCAGCCAAATAAATAAATACTTTTTTTTAAATGCAGGCAAAAGCTAGCATTAGATAGTGATTATAGTTTGGATCAAAACATACCAGGAATCCACAGACAACCCAATCCCTCATTGGCTCAATAACACTGGGCACATTCCCTAAACTCTCAGGGCAATCTCTCTAGATCTAAGGATCATAAAACTTCTGGTTCTTAGAGAATAATTAAGTAATATAATTAAACAATTTAGTGTGCTTCTCCCATGGACAGAGGAGCTTGGTAAACTACAGTCCATGGGGTCACAAACAGTCAGACACGACTGAGTGACTTCACTTCACTTAAGCATTTATTGGCTCAGCGGGTAAAGAATCCACCTACAATGCAGGAGATGCAGGTTCAATCCCTGGGTCAGGAAGATCCCTTGGAGGATGAAATGGCAATCAGATCCAGTATTCTTGCCTGGAGAACCCCATGGCATTTTCTATGGCATGACTGTAGAACCTGGCGGACTATGGTCCTTGGTGTCCTGAAGAGTTGGACATGACTGACAGCAGTCACTGATTGATGACTGAAATACATGTTAGTAATTACTGTTATTAATTGCTAGTAATTATTGTTATTAAGGACTGAGGTGTAAGAATATTCTGATTTATTAAATTAGTCTTCCCGAGTGAGCAAAACAGCTGAGCTTAGGCAGCCAGACTACCTACTCCTCTGCTCCTGTGTAAGAAGAAAATGTCAGAGAGGTAAGACTCCCATCCCAACTTCACAAGTAAGCACTTTATGGGAGAGTGACCAATGAAAAGCTTCTTTTTCTCTGACCATGAGGAGCTGGAGAAACTGCTGTAACCGGTCATAGGACTAAACTAACAGTAACAGTGGAAATTTAGGCTTTTAAATCCTAGTATTCCCTGATTTCTCAACAGGAAAGAATTTGCCTGCCAATGCAGGAGACACAGGTTCAATCCCTGGGTTGAGAAGATCCCTTGGAGAAGGAAGTGGCAACCTACTCCAGTATTCTTGCCTGGGAAATCCCATGGACTATAGAGCCTAGTGGGCTATAGTCATGGGGTCGAAAAGAGTTAGACACAACTGAGCACCTAAATAACAACATTAACTTTTTACTCTTAAAAACAATTTAGCTGATTATATTAAAAGGTAATCTAATTTTATTCTTTTCTTGTGTAGGCTTGATTATTTGTTGATCTGAACTTAAACACTGTGAATATTACAACTAGTATAAAGAATACATGAAAATGCCATACTGTTAAGCTAATCATAATTTTTTTTTTAATGAGCTGGGGAAATATGGTGACAAAATTAAAGAAAAAAAAAAAATCAGAGTGATGTTAGACCCAGCCCTGCTCCTCCAGCTCTCCCCAGGCCTGGACACTCCAGAACCCAAGTGACTGAATGCTGGTCCATGAAATATGTCTGACAAAATCTCATCCATTCCAAGAAGAATCTTCCATCCTGGGGCTAGGAATGGGAAAGTACAAAGGCTGAGTGACAAATGAGTTTCCATTTTTTTCTCCGGGAACACGAAACCAACAAATGCTCGTATAGTCTGGTTTTACATGTACAGTATTAATGAGAATTCCATGCAGATGAACCAAACACACAAATAGGATTCAAAGTGTGTGGTCATAACTAGTAAAACTAACTCACAAAAGACATTTTACAATAACTTTTGAGTGAAAACAAGACTATCCTAAAACTTTGGATGAATTTTCCATACTTATATTCAGCATTGGCATCTGAAAGCAGTACTCAGCCATGAATTACATCTTCCACGTTGCCAACCCTATCTCCCCAACTTCTAACTGTTCTGAAAAACATACTGAAACCATTCCTGACTCCCAGATTTAAGCCCAGGGTGTGTTCCACCCCCCACCTGCAACACTTCTGCTCCTCTTTACCTAGTCACAACTATCCAACCTTCACACCTTATCCCAACTCCCATTTTCTGTTTAAATGTTAAGACTTTCCAACCTCTGTCATCTCCTGTCATGTTGCTCATGCTTGACTATATTCCACAAATACTGAATGTATTCTCTGTGCCCGGCAGGGTGTTGGGTGCCGGCGATGCAGCAATGATCAAAACAGGCAAGTGGTAAAGAAGGCGGAGCCAGAAGAACAGAAAAATAAAACAAATTGCCATAGCAAAAGGTACCACCACAAGATGACTGTCTAGGAAGGACTCTCAGAATGAAAAGCAATCTCCTCAAGTTTCCTGGGATCTTGGGTCTTCCATTGTGTGCTTTTTGAATAGAACCAAAGTTTGAGACTAGCAGTGATCCCTATCTACATCCTATGAAGAACAAGAATAGAAATAAAACAGTAAACCAGGAACGCACGCATGCACGCACGCACGCACACACGCGCGCGCGCACACACACACACACTTGTGGGGGTATGTCTGAGCTCATGCAAAGCCTATCTTGTCCTCCGTACATGCAGAGCCTACTCTGCTATTAATGATATAGATGCTTTGCTTCCCCATCTTTATAAAATGAACAAGTCTTTTAAGGTTCTGGCAGTGATGGCTCTTTCAATATATCCTATCAGTGCTATCTTTCTTCCAAGCAGCATAAAGTGAATTTTGAAGTGTTTTATTCTGATGTTCCTTGAACAATATCTATTTGTTAAATATTTCTCATGCAATTTTCAGTTTAAACTCCATCATTTGTAGCCAGAAGTGAGGAAAGCACAGTTGGAAAGAGGTCTAAAGCTGTTATTTTAAACAAACAGCTGGTTACAAGTGCCGGTACGGGAGAGCGTCTCCATTTGTCTTCTCATACATCCACTAGTTTGTCACCACAGCATTCATGTCCTTAATCTGATTAGCTAGAGGGGTGTCCAGAAATCCCTTAGCTACAATAGCCACTTGCAAAATCCAAATACATCAAAACAATGATTAATAAAATATACCTATAAGCGTGTTTATACTCACAGGGGGTTAGGAGGGAAATGAAACAGCAGCCACTGCAAGCGCCTTTCCCCCGGAATTCATAACTTATTTACCTCATCTGTCTTGCTCCCGGTGTGGCTGCAATCAATTGTATTCAGTGTCAGCTCCTCGTACAACAGTCTACTGTGCACTTCAAGCTCTATGAGCTAAAAAGTCTCCACATGCTTTTACAGAAACATCAGCGTGGACATTTTACTAATTCAGATGGAATCTAATTGCTTCTAGAAAGTGATCTGAGTGCTTAACTCTCCCTCTAAAAGTATTTTTTAAGAGAAATGTATTAGTCACAATAGGCTGACTGCTAAAAGAACCCCCAAACTTCAATGACTTCAGAGAAAAAACATTTATTTCACATTTATGCCAAGTCCAGTGGGAATATCCCTGGTCTGGCAGCCCTCCTGGGTGGATCTGCTTTAAGTACAAATTTTGTTGCTCCCATCTGTGACATGACCCACACATGACTTCCATGGAAGGACGTGGAAGAGAGTCTAGACACAGTATATTACCAACTTAACCTCCTCTTCCCAATGAACACACATCACTTAGGGTGACATTTCATTAGCTAGAAGTTGCCACATAACCTCAGCTAGACACGAGAGCCTTGGAAAATGCACTGCCAGCTGAACAGCACTTCACAAGCCTACATCGTAGGGGAGCACCAGGCTGGTGATCAGCTACCCATCTGTGGCCTGAAGACCTAAAATAGACATATATTAAAAAAAAAAAAAAAATTTCAACTCCTCTCCAACTGAGAGCAGATACCAATACTTGGCTTCTAAGTGCTCAGAGAGGCAGCAAGAGGTATCCGTTTAAACAAAAATAAGAGCTTGAAGTGAAAGTCGTTATCATATCCAACTCTTTGCAACCCCATGAACTATACAGTCCATGGAATTCTCCAGGCCAGAATACTGGAGTGGGTAGCCTTTCCCTTCTCCAGAGGATCTTCCTGACCCAGGGATCGAACCCAGGTCTCCCTCATTTCAGGCGGATTCTTTACCAGCTGAGCCACAAGGACGCTTAGATTCAAATCTTGACCCATCATTCAGCAGTGGTTGGATCTTGTGCAGATTACTTATCCCCTCTATGCATCATCAGAACAATGGAGACAAAGGATTAAATGATAAAATGGGTACAAAAAAGACAAGCCCAGTGAGAACCAACACAGGCTGGGTGTAGCAAGGAGTCACACACCATCACCAGCATACAAGTAGAGACTCAGGCAGGCCATGGACAGCCTTGAAATAAAAAAGGGAAGGCTTCAGAAATGCTTTGATAGGAGGCTGTTGGCATGGAAATCTGATGGGAGGCTAAGCAGAATCAGAGCCTCTTAACTGATTGGTTTGAAAAGCATATCTGACCTTCTCTGATTGATCCTGAATTGGAAATGGGCAAAAAAGAGGAGCTGGTAGTCACTGACCAAGTCCTGACCTTAATGGGCTAACTGCTGTGGAGGATGTGGGTCAGGGTTCTCATACATCACCCGGCCATCAGCCCTCTGAGCATGTTCCAAGTGGGTGGTGGGTCTACTCACACTGACAGAGATGCCCCGGTGTACCTTCCTCTGGAAAAACTCATCAGAATTGTAAAATTCTTAAACCCTGGGTATGAAGGGATGCAGGGTGGGGAAAATAGGAAAAATAAAGCTTTAAATTCTGGGCTGTTTAGCAAAGCCAGGTCTACCAGTGCACCATAATGCACGAAGCCAACCTCGCCCCTACCACTGTAATAGGAATAATGTGCTCCGCTGTACTGTGAACAAATGCGCTTTCCGGGATGGATGGGAGCAGAGGGAAGACGCACAGCTCAGAAAGCCTGCTCCCTGGCTGCTTTTCCCCAGCTGAAGATGGAACCCTCCGACAGAAGTTTGGCTGGGCAACCAGCAGAGCTTAAAGTTTGCAAACATCCCCTTAAATGGAAGAGTTACACACAGATATCTTTAGTGAGTATGCAAATTCTTTTTAAATGGTGATGAAAGACACAATATAAAGTGACTCAGGCCCAGGGTAAAATTAAGATACTTAGATTCTGCAGGACCTGATTTTATGTGGACAGTATTCCCAGGTGCTGCAAGCTCCCTTCCCACCCATTAGAGACTCTGAGGGCCAAGTGAAACTGCAGGAAAATACACAGTATCTGTTTTTGCTCTAACCTACCGCAGGAGGGTGTGAGGGTATGTGTGTGCCTGTATGTTTGTGTACGCACGCAAGGAAACTGGTACTGGAGGTGGGGGATTGGTGGTTTGTGTGTGTATGTACACACAAGGACACTGGTCGGGGCGTTGGGTGGTTTGTGTGTGTGTGTAAATACACACATGTAAGGACACTGGTACTGGGGGTAGGAGTGTTGTTTTATCACTAAAACAGATATCACCTGAAATTATGCAGGCAGCCTGCTCAGGCCACAGGTAGTGCCCAGGCTCTGTCAAAAATCTTAAAACAGCAACATGAAGCTCAATCAAAGAAAGTTATCAGGCAGGACAAGAAAGAGACTTAAATGGATGTCACATGAGAACGAATAGCTGAATAAAGAATGAAGAAAGGAACTGGAGATGTTAGACCTGGAGGAAACCAAGATCACGTTAACACCACATTCCAAAAACATAAAGGATCTTCCTTGGGCGGGGAGGAGGAAAAGGAGCTGGTCACTTTTTTGGCCTAAATCAGACGTAAAGATGGTATTTTTGAAATGTTAATTGACTCCACCCACCTCAAAAACTTTCCTTCTTAACCCTTCCTACTGGGTTTCCTTCTGAGCCTGGTGGCCTGTGCTCATTGCCTCAGGGGAGGGAGAGAGCAAAGAAAACGAGCCATTTCCTGCATCTGCATTCCAAAAGCCTAAACTCAACAACCGGGAGTTTGAACACGCTCCAGGAGAAGGTGATGGACAGGGAAGCCTAGCACGCTGCAGTCCATGAGGTCACGAAGAGTCAGACACAACTGACTGATTGAACAACAAAACTCTTCAGGGACTGAGGAGGGGGCGTCAAACAAACAAACCTAGGATTGGAAATCAAAACCGTGTTCTGGGCAGAAGTTGGAGCCGGCAATCGGGAAAGCACTGTGTGCTGTATGTGCAGCCCAGTGTGACTCCCTCACCTGGAGAGACCCTGCAGGTGAGATCCACGGCCACCTTTACAGACGGCACGAGCTCCCCTGGAACAAGCTGCGGACACTGCCTGGGCCTCGGGGTGCTGCCCGCTGCCCATTTCGGGGACCCTACCAGCACTGCACGCAGAGACTCACTCAGACCCAGAGTCTGTGCTCAGCCCCGCGGATGCAGTCCCTGAGAAAACTCACTCCCATTTCAGCTCCAGGGATGAAAGGGCAGAAGCTGGAAAGGGAAGGTCTGTTAGGAGGCACGCTGGTTGAAACCGCCCAGCCTGGCCAGGTGCCGCGGTAACCATCTGCATGAGTTATTTTCCAATGGGAGGCCCTGGTAAGGAATGCAGAACTAACAAACCATCACCAACCAGAGGAATTTGGAAAGGTCAAAAGGAGACACCAGTTCACATGTCCTACCAACCTAGAAGAATCCTCCTCGCTGGACTCTATCTTGGCTGAGTGATGTGCCCGCCCCCAGGATCTGTCAGAGTCAGAATGATTGGGCAGAGACAAGGAGAAACTCACTCCATCACCTTGAAACATGGGGCTTCGTGCCAGGTGATAGAGCAACCCTCCTGGTTTCCACCTGGGTGCCCTTTCCCAATAAAGCCTCTTGTCAGCAGGCGTGTCTTCTCACACGGTTCATTGCCCAGCGTTAAGACAAGAGCCCCCCGCCTTGGCCCCTGGAAGGGGGTCCTTCCTTCTGCAGCATAACCATACGATTTTGACAGAGCTGAATGGACCAACCCCACTGCTCCCTGAGCCGGGAGAGTGGGAAATGCTTTCTGAGGACCTGTAGACGGAATGATCACTTGGCACGGAGTTGTGCAGAGCACCCCGACCCCTAGGCCATCGACTGGTACCAGTCCACGGCCAGCCAGGAACAGGGCTACATATCCAAAGGCGAAATACGGGCCAACCGGGAACCTTCATGTGTTGTCCACCAACCCCACACCTCGCCTGGCAGAAAAACTGTCTTCCATGAAACCGGTCCCTGGAGCCACAAAAGTAGGGGACTGCTGATATACAGGAACACATTAACGGTCTGCATGAGCCAGGGTTCTCCAGAGAAACAGAACCAGCACAGTGCACGTGCGTATAATGTAGAGACTTGTTATCAGAACTGGCTCACACTAATACGCAGGCTGACAAATCCTAGTATTTGCAGGGTCAGCACAGTTTTGCAAAGGCCAGCACTCCATCTTTTAACAAATGTTAATGTCACCGAGACGCATCCTCACTGACACACCTGGAATAATGTGTGACAACCATCTGGGCGCTATTCCAAGAAGACACCAAGTCCAAGATGTCATCTTGGAATGACATCTAAAATTAACACAAAACTCTCAATAAAAGGGCAATCCTAAAACTAGGATTCTAGTTTCATCAGGAGGGCATAAAGGCATCCAGAACTAGAAAAAGAAGAAAAGGAAGTGGGGGAATTTGTTAAGGCGCACATCCGTCTCATCTTAGTACTTGTTGATGTTTCTTTCTAGGACTATTTCAGTGGAAGCCAGCCTATGTTGACCCTCAGTGGAACATGTACAGATGCAGAAAGTGATTAGCACATTTTTCGTAAATTCTCCTCACTCATCCAGCATAAAACAAGCTTGTTAGAGACATGAGTGGCAAATATTTCCAAGGCTATAAAAATGGATTCTTCCATATTTTCTGATAAAGCAGTAAGTGTTGATCCCAGTCAAGTCAGTGCAATGTAGGGATTAAAATGTATTATAGAACACACAGGCCCAGATTCAAACCCAGGCTCCACCAAGACATACACAATGACCTCCGACAAATTAAAGTCTTTGAACCTCAGCTTCCACATCCACAAACAAGGGGCTAGAACCACCCTCACTAAAACAGAGGATGCCAGTAAATAACCTAGCCCTACAGCTGCCACACACCAAACACTTCGTGTTAGAATTGATCACCATAACTTTACTAAAACTTAGGTGGAGTCTTTAAAATGCACTGCCAGCATAGCCCTGAAGTCTGTCTTTGCAGAGCCCTGAAGTCTGTCTTTAAAAAACAGTCCTGACTCCACTCATCCTTTCTCTCCTCCTTCCTTCTGCCATCAGGGCAGCCACCAGAGAAACACCACTGATTCTGGAGGTGAGTAGACTGACTGCTGGACAGAAAACAATGATTGATGACTGCCTCAGAAACCCATTCAAAGGCAGGCCTCTGACGTGAATGCCAGGAAGTTGGAAACCAGAAAACAAAGATAAATAATCAGATTTTATCCTTCAAATTAGAGCTTTCTGTGCATGTATGTGCACCAGAAAGTACTGACTTAATTAGAGGCATTCAATTAAGATCAGAAAAAGGGAGATACAGCATCAGAACAGAGGAAAGCACAGTAATCAAGTGGTTATTTCTAAAAAGTCCAACCTCAGGACAATGCTTGATATTGCACATGTGTGAATACGAGCAGATACAGAAATATAACTGCACCATTTAACAGTAATGCAAATTTCCTCTCCCTCACTACGTCACTTTATCTCCAGCTGTGAGTCTAGAATTTTCCAGAGAGAAGATACTTGAGATTTTGCCTTGACTATTTCTAAAGACAGACTTCCTAATAAATTTCTAGTTTGTAAAATTTGAATCACATAAAGAAAGGAAGGTCAGCTACAGTCTGCTAAAATTACATTATTTCAAACTACTCTGATTTCAAGCAACAGTTTTAAGAGTCAAAAAATGTTGAGAGAGATTCTCTCTAACTAGTTTCTTTATAAAAGTTGCACAAATATAAGTCAATAGACATGCTGTATGACTGGACTGTCATTATTCTACATAGAAATAACATCTTTTGTGCCCAGGGAATTCAAGGGAGTTTAGTCTATATACAGGGAAATTTTACCTACAAGAAAGCCTCAGCATCTGTGTGTGTGCGCTCAGTTGTGTCCGACTCTTTGCAGCCCCACAGACTGTAACCCGCTAGGCTCCTCTTTCCATGGAATTTTCCAAGCAAGGATGTCAGAGCACGTTGCCATTTCCTATTCCAGGGGATCTTCTCATTCTAGGGATCAAAACTGAGTCTCTTGCGTCTTCATCATCTCTAGATAAGACATGATGTCAAAATGAGACCGTGTCACTAGTTATCAGGAAAATGTAGATTTAAAAAGTACACGCACATATTAGAATAAATAAAGTTAAAAAAAAAGACTGTACATACATTTTTGTACAATGGGCCAAGAAGTGGAAGAACTGGAACTCTCATGCAATGATAGTAGGAATGTAAAATGGTACAACCACTTAGGAAAACCATCTATCCACATTTTATAAAGTGAAACAACACTTGCCACATGACTGAGGTATTCTCCTCCTAGATATTTACAAAGATAAATCAGAATATATGTTCATACACAGAGATGTGCATGAATGTTCACTACAGCTTTATCTGTTAACAGCATAAAAACTAGAAACAACCCACACAGCTACTAGGAAGTGAACAGAAAAACAAACCAGAGTATATCCATACAACTGGACTGCTACTCAGCCACAAAAAAGAACACAGTTTTGATATATCCAACATAGATGAAATCTCAAAACCATTACACCACATGGAAAATCTTATATAAAGAATATATACTATATTCTCCTATTTACATAAGATTCTGGAAAATACGAGTCACTGATCCGTAGTGGTAGAAAGCACATTCAAGAAGTCGCCTGCGGAAGGAATGAAGGGCACTGGGCGCCACGACAATCGAGCACTAGGGACCCTTTCGGGGGATGGAAATGCTTGTTTTCTAAATGTGGTGATGGTTTCATGGGTGTATGCGTATGCTGGATATAAGTGTGCATTTTAAGTACCAATATGTACAGCGTATGTAATTCTCCTAAGTGTAAAGACAAAAAAAAAACGAGAGTATGAATGTGAACTGTCAGTGTCTAGCAGATAGTAGGTGCTCCAAAAATCTTGAAGAAATGACCTCTTATGAGCACAGTCTCCCTCCCCATACTGGAGCTGCTGTTCTGTAAGTGTTAAATGTCTTCCACACATTTATATAGTTGCGTTCTGTATGTGTTCTAATCCAGAAGGGTTCAGAGGATATGGGCTCTGCCCTAGTCTTCATGGTACAATTTCTGATTTCTGTGTTCACTGTGTCATCATCTCCTCTGACTTCCTCTGTCCCCCATTCTCTTCCTTACATTTGTATGACAGGCTTCGGCTAACAGTATCCTTTGTACCCCTCTGAGGACTATCTTTCCCTGACTCTCACCATGTATCTTGCAGGGAGAGGGGAACATGACTCATTCTTGGCTGGAAGAGAACATCTTCTAGGCCAGAATGGGTAGCCCACTGATGAAGGTACAGCCCAGCCAGGGCCAACAAGAATACGGCCTATGGGATCCAGTTTCTTAGACTGTGAAGAGCGAGCTGCTGCTTCTTTTCTGCCTGGCTTAGCATGGTGAGAACATAAGCATGAACTGAGGCCATATATTTGCCCCACCAAGGGAAAGCCTGCCTATGACAGTACCAACCTGGAGAGGAGATGGAAGAACAGAGTGTGAATCCCTGAGTCCAGACGTGCCTGACCTTCAACCTATCTCTGTACTTTCAGTTTTGTGACCAATAAATGTCACTTTTCATTAACTTAATTTCATCTCAGTTTTTTTTTGTCACTTGCCATCTCCCCAAAGGGGCTCTCCAGGTGGCTCAGTGGTAAAGAATCTACCTGTAATGCAGGACATGCAGGAGATGCGGGTTTGATCCCTGGGTCGGGAAGATAGCCTGGGGAAGGAAATGACAACACACTCCAGTGTTCTTGCCTGAAGAATCCCATGGACAGAGGAGCCTTGCAGGCTACAGTCCATAGAGTCACACAGAATCGGACATGACTGAAGTGACGAGCATGCATCTTCCAAAAGACCCAGTGACAGCCATGGGAAAGCGTACTCTGGTGCTTGGGCCATCACTGAAACGTGGATGGCAATGTTTAAGTGCTAGGAGTATTTGAAACAACTAGTTGATGACTATAATTAAGAACACTGGTGTGTAAATAGATGATGTGACAAGCCAGAGGATGCTCACAGGTATGGTTCCCTTTACTTGTTGTTCAGTCACTAACTGGTGTCTGACTCTTTTGTGACCATATGGACTGTAGCCCACCAGGCTCCCCTGTCCTCCACTATCTCCCAGAGTTTGCTCAAACTCATGTCCACTGAGTAGGTGTTGCTATCTAACCATCTCATCTTCTGCAGTCCCTTCTCTGTTTGCCTTCAATCTTCTCCTGTATCAGGGTTTTTTCCCAACGAGTTGGATCTTCGTATCAGGTGGCCAAAGTATTGGAGCCTCAGGTTCAGCATCGGTTCTTCCAATGAATAATCAGGGTTGACTTCCTTTAGGATTGACTGGTTTGATCTCCTTGCTGTCTAAAGGATTTTCAAGAGTCTTCTCAAGCACCACAGTTTGAAAACATCAATTCTTTGGTGCTCAGCCTTCTTTATGGTTCGACTCTCACAACCATATCTGATTACTGGTAAAACCATAACTTTGACTATACGGACTTTTGCCGCCAAAGTGATATCTCTGCTTTTTAATATGCTGCCTAGGTTTGTCGTAGCTTTTCTTCCAAGGAGGAGCGTCTTTTAATTTCATGGTTGCGGTCACCATCTGCAGTGAGTTTAGCTATTTGCATTGTATTTTACTAGGACCAATCCCCTTCACATTATGTATGTCTGTTACATGCATATGAAGAAATAGTATAAAAATTACTTGCCTCTCTTTCCAACTCCACATGCTATGACATCATACTGGCAGCTTGCAATCAATCATGACAGTAGAGTTTTCATCACAGAAATCAGCAAATGTGGATCAGGGCTTTCCCTCCACTCCCAACATGCACAGTCGGTTGCTAACCATTTACTGATATATCACTGGTTTTAACTTTTCCATGTGTGTAAACTGCTCTAATGAGTTCATTATCTTCTTGACAACAGTGGTGTTTTACATTTCTATTTGTCCTCTGTGTTGTTCAACACAGCACTGCATACACAGTAGGTGCTAATATTGTGCCACCTGCCAGAAGCCTAGAAAGAGACAATCATTTTACAAAGAAGCGTTTGCTATAGCTACATCCATATGACCTGAGGCATTTAAAAATATTACCCACACAAAACCCTGCAGGTCTACCACTGCTTGAGTTGTAAACAATGGAGAAAACACTAAACATGAAAGCAGAGTAAAAATATTATAGCCTGACAGTCAAAGTGAATGCATACTGACACAAAGAGCTGAGATCACTCAAATGCCCGTCAGAGGGAACAGTCCAAAAAAATCTGTACTGTTTCACTTAGAGAAAGGAAAAATTGTAAATGCATGGAGGGCAGTAAAAATGTCTCCAAACGGTTGAAAGGCTATCACAAAAGAAAAACACTAGCTATGTTCTATAGTACACTAGACGATAATACAAGAATCAATGTTTAGAAGTTAGGATGTAACTGAGTCAGACCCTATGGGGCCTTCCCCAGACAGACCCCTTGCCCATATCCTCTGCTCTGGCTCACTAATAGCAGCTGATGCACATTCACTGTTGTTTCACAGATGAGAAAACCAGCAACCAAATGGAATTAACAACTTGATGGCCATGAACCATCACCCCTCTACTGGTGTGCAGAGATTGATAATGTTCACCTCTGTGACTCCGCCCTGTTACCTCACCATGAACCAATCAGAGAACTGAGTGCTAACAGATCACATGCCCTGGGCCACCCCACTCTCACCCTGCCTTGACAAACTTTGCTAAAACCTACTGAGGGGTTTGGGTGTTCTGAGTACTACCTGTCCCAGACTCCTTGTACAGCACCTTACCATAAACGCTGCACTTTCCTGCACCACAATCCAGTGTTAGTACATTAGGAGAGCAGACTCAAGTCTGGTTCTGTAACAAGGAGAGGCACATTTTGATATAAACAGGAAGAAGTGTCCTACAGAGGTGACTGAGGATGGGCCAAACGAGAAGCAGTGCCTTAGTGTGACTCAAACACGGAGACTGGTCTCAGGGCTTGGATGACTAAGTAAGCTAAGGGGCAAGCAAAGGCCCCTGAGGCCACCACTGCCCCCTAGGAAGTGCTGGGAAATTCACGGAGGCATTCAGTGAAGGGGGTGGGATGCAAGGCAAGGGATGATCCCACCCCACAAATAACTCTACTATCCAACATGCAAATCATTCTTCAACTGAGAAATAGTGGGAACTAAATTGTTTTAGTTCGTGCTCAATAAGCCATCATGCAGCAAGGATGTGGTTGAGGAACTAAGTTTCAAGCACCTTGCTAAATGCTATAGTTATCAACACAAGATGAACCTTTTCCTGGCAAGAGGCTTAAGACTAGTGGAGGGAGATAAGGAAATAAGTAAGCAATTTCAAGAGAGTGATACATGGCTAATCCAGAAATCTGAACAGGTACTGAGAGAATAGCAGACTCTTCTAACTATCCAAGCGTCAGTGTGGTTATACAAAGAGTGGGAAAGCCCTCTCAGAGGCGGTGGTGTCCTCCCTTTGGGTTTTACAGAATATGCACTTGTTGCTGTTCAGTCTCTAAGTCACATCTGACTCTTTGTGACCTCGTGGACTGCAGCACGCCAGGATTTCTTGTCCTTCACCATCTCCTGGAGTTTGCCCAAGTTCATGTCCATTGAGTTGGTGCTGCTATCCAACCATCTCATCCTCTGCTGGTTCTCCTTTTGCCTCAGTCTTTCCCAGCATCAAGGTCTTTTTCAATGAGAAGGGAATGGCAAACCACTCCAGTATTCGTGCCACAAGAACCCCATGAAGAGTATAAAAAAACAAAAAGAATAAGTTGTTAGGAGTTTCAAGTAGAGAAAACACTGAGTAAAGGAACAGAACTGTGAGGGAACGTGGTGCTAGAATTCCAGGAGAGCAATTCAGGAAAAAAATTTTTTTGCAATAGTTACATATGGGTATCTGCATGTTTTTAAAACACTTTCAGTGTTTATAACACTGCTACAGAGGGCATCTCGAAGAACCTAAGTACAGCTTGAGTGAAGGCTGAATATGAGTATATGGAAAAGAGAGACTGGGGGCATTTGGGAAATGTCCCTTCCAACCCTAAGAATCTTTCAACTTTCTGGATGCAAGAGGAGAGTTGTTACTGGGATCCCATTTGATGAGCAGAGATCTAGACGGCTGTCTACTGGACTCTCCCCCTCCTTCGCATCCACTCCAGCAAGAGGCACCTCCTTTCTGCTGCTTGATCTGATGGCTAAGCTGGTTCCCACCACAGGGTAGCTGCACATGTTCTTCCCTTTGCCTGAAACACTCCTTCCTAGATAGTCACACGATTGGTTCCTTCTCCACTTGTGATCTCCTCCTGAAAGAGGCCCTCCCTGTCCATCAGACACGAAACAGAATTATCTGTCTTCATCATGAGAATGCAGCTCTGTGAGTGCAGGGGCTCTTGCATCTTGTTACTTGCGTACTGTAGACTAGTAGTCCGTGGGCTATTCATTCACGTCTAGACATCCCATCACATGCTAGGTAATAGATACGGAGAAAATAGGTCCAAGGCGAGCACCTGGGATAACTAGGACACCCCAAGCCACACAATATGAAGGAGAATCTGGTGTGTGTCCTTCCAGTAGCCTGGGAGGACACTAGAATTAACTCACAAACTAGGTGTTTTGCGAGAAAATTGTAGGACCTGGGATATTTAGCCTAGTGAACAATACTCTCCCATGGTGTCCACTTTCCAAATATTAGGAAGGCATCATGTGGAAGAACTGAAATTCCTCTGAACTGATCCCCAGGTGGAAAGGCCACAAGGTAGAAGCCACATGAGCGAAAGAGAGATGTCAGCTCTACAGGAGAAAGGGTACCAACAGGCAAGGCTCACAAGGCCCTTCAGAAGGGCCTGATGTTCATCAGCAGAGCTGTGTACCAGAGACTGGCCAACTCAGCCCAACAGAGACAAAAGGCTCAAGCTTTGTACAGGAGAAAAGACCAAAACACCGCCCTGTGNGGAGGAGAAGGGGACGACAGTGGATGAGATGGCTGGATGGCATCACTGACTCAATGGACGTGAGTCTGAGTGAACTCCGGGAGATGGTGATGGACAGGGAGGCCTGGCGTGCTGCGATTCACGGGGTCGCAAAGAGTCGGACATGACTGAGCGACTGAACTGAACTGAAGAGAATCAGGGGCTTTTCTGGTGGCTCAGCAGTGAAGAATCCATATGCCAACACAGGAGCCTCAGGTTCAATCCTTAGGTCACGAAGATCCCCTGGAGAAGGAAATGGCAACCCACTCCAGTATTCTTGTCTGGAAAACCCAAGGAGAGAGGAGCCTGGTTGCCTACAATCCATGTGGTCACAAAGAGTCAGACGCAACTTAAGTGACTAAACAACAACAAAAATAATCAGGGAAGGGGACAGAAAGAAACCTGTGTTACTGGGTACCGTGTGAAGAGAGGAAGAGGAAAAACCATTCTGCTCCCCACCCCAAGCAGGGCAGCAGTATAAAAGACTGGAGGAGTGTGTATAATGGGGGATCTGTAATCTATAGTTTTTCTTATGTTTTAACATGGCATGAGTGCATGAACATACATTAAACTCCCTCTCCTTCTATTCTTCAAAATCTTCAGTAGAAACTACATTATTTACCAATGCTTTGGTCTGAGTTGATTCTAGGGACACTCAGAAAGTCATGGAGTTCTAACTTCTCTGGGGCACGGAATGACAAGGGGAATTTGACATCAGGTTACATCACTGTTCAGAGCACTTTTATAACAAAGTCCTGAAACAAGTGACCTGCAGGCTAATTTACTCTCAGATGTAGATTTTCGCTTCCTATATTCCCAACATCCAGCTATTTTTAAAAACTGATACCAAAGTTTTTCATATGACAGACTTCACGTTAGATTTCCAACTTCTTCTGGAATATAAAACAAAACAAAAGATGTTAGCATACACAGGATAATCACCAAAAAAATAATTAGCCAACCAGTAGGCACTATTTAGATTGTCACAGTCCCTACCATTCTTGTTTCCCAAAGATCACATTTGCACGGATTTTTTCTTTCCCGGTAAAAATGTGTCTATCAAAAATGGAAAAAGGAAAAGTACCTAAAGTACTGCATGATTCCAGGGAAAAAAGGAATGTATACTTTTGCATGGAGATGTGAAGAAAAATCCTAGTGGTTTCTAGAGTCCTTGAGGATGACCTTTGTGTTTGAAAAGATTAATCTGATGGTGCTTTGGTTTTAAATATTAATGTTTGACTTATTCATGTTACAAATTTAAAAGCCTAGTTTTTCTTTAAGCTTCTTGGTTCAACTTACAAATTTAATTCTATTTATAATCTAAAATTTAGCAACTGCTTTTAAGAGGACTTACAGGAACATTTAGCTCCATTTATAAACAGTTAATTAATGTTCTTCAAGCATTTTAAAATTCATTTATAAATTTAATGTATTTGATTTCCTTTAAGTACTTCAATTGTCTGACTTAAAACTTTCCAGAGTAAACAAATCTCTCATATCAAACAAATTATATTTATAAATACAGTGAACCAAATTCTTTTAAACAGTTCAACACTGTAGATTAATTTAGTAATATTTCAACCTAAAATCACATATCCAGATCAATTACTCAATTACACATTTTAAACTGGAATTATGAAACTAATCTGTTAGTGTACCAAATTCTACGAATTATAAAACTTTAAATACCAAACACACACAAAAGCACTTTGTGTTAGTTTTGATTCTCTTAAATATTTTCTATATTTAATTTAAAACTTTGTCTGGTTAAAAAGATTATAAAAAAGCTAACAAACACCACTATTGATCTTAACAGGACACGCACTGGATTCTTGGCAAAACTTAAGGGACATCCTGAATCCTCCTATTAAACTCTACATAAGGGACTTCAAATTGAAGCTGGTACTCACATAACCAGGTTCCGAAGACTTTAGTCACATTATTTCTAAATTTTAAATCAGTGGCGTACTGCGATTCATGGGGTCGCAAAGAGTCGGACATGACTGAGCAACTGAACTGAACTGACAGAGCCTATAACCACCACTCTGATGGTTCCATCACTTTGATTCAATTACATATTTCTTCACATCTTGATATCTGCTCTTTTGAGTCTAAAGACCTATGTCCTAACAGCAGAATACACATTCTTTTCCTGTACTTCCTACCTCTGCCACTCTTATGAACATTAAAATGATATCCAAATGGATTCTGGAAATTCCAGGTCTAAGACAATGTCTAAGACAGCTGTAATGACAATGTGCTCTGTGGGAAGATTACACCAGGGCCCCTCTTCATCTGTTACTGGTAGGAATTCACTTTGGCCAACTATGAGTTACAGCTACAAGAATACAAATCTAAAGACTGTTAACAATGGATCTCAGGCAAGCTGCAAAAGTACTCAAGTTAAAATGGTGGGGAAAAGAGAGATGTCTAGTTTAAGTATTCTTTATTTGTAAGGGATCACTAACCCTTTAGAGAAGGCTTCCCATGTGGCTCAGCAGTAAAGAATCTGCCTGCAATGCAGGGCCTACATGGGCTTGATCCCTGGGTCAGGAAGATTCCCTGGAGAAGGAAATGGTAACCCACTCCAGTAATTTTGCCTTGGAAATCCCATGGACAGAGAAGACTAGCAGGCTATAGCTTATTGGCTCATAAAAGAGACATGACTTAGTGACTCAACAACAACTACCACCCTTTAGAGCATCTGATAAAAGTTTCAAACTCTCTGCACAGACAGACCAAGATACAAGCCCTTCAGTTAATAATGTCCACGTTTTCACATTTCCCCTGGTATTCATAAATGGATACTAAGTGAAAAACAAACAAAAACCCTTGGACTAGATGGCTCTTTAAAGTACTTCCCAACATGGTCACGCAAAGTTACATATTACAGAGGAGATGTCAGAAATTTGATTCAGAGGATTGGTTTTCAAAATGATTACTCTAGAGAGCTTACCAAGTCACAACAGCATAAAGTTCAATGGAGACTGGATAGAGTAATTTTCTTATAAAAGTTTACAGTCTGTTCTAATTTTCATTAAACATGCATGTCAGAGGTAGGATGTGGTGGAAATATTAATCTACAAAGTTAAAAAATTATTTTATTCAGTGCTCAGATGCAACCATGAGGAAACTTTTTATGATGGGTCTTCCAAGTAGGAGCGCAGATTTTATACAATGGAAAGTAGGAAGTTTATTCTCCATCTTCCATATAACTTTAAGATATAGGAAGTTTTTGGTTGGTTTCTTGGAATGAGATACTGAAGAAAAAACAGAAACAACTTCTCTGGAAGTCATGACCTCCAGTATTCCTCATCTGTCTGGAATAATGAAGGATTACTGGATAGCGTAAGGAAGAAATACATGCTTTGTGAATGAATGAATGAATGACATCTTAATATTTCCTCCAAACCCATAATTTGAAATATACTTTGTAGCTTTCCATGAGCTTCAGCAGTTGTTTCATCTATACACACTATACCATAGTATCTACTAAATAATTCTACTTCATATTATATTTTTAGCAAGTACATTTTGTCTAGTAATGTCAATTTTGTTGTGTTAAAATTCCACATTGATAGAGCAAGTTACAGCTATCTTAGATTTTGTGTCTCCTCTGTGCTAAAAGCTCAAGGCAAACTCCTAATCTGGTTTTACCTTCTGGAGTATTTTTAGAGGTATGGTGTGTTTTTGAAACTATTCTATCTGTAGAGCCCCCAGAGCTAGGACTCCTGCATTGAACACATTTAAGGCTTAGGTTTAAGCTGGCTTTGAGAGTAGCACAGAACACAAAGCTCCGATGCATGAGGCCATCAACAAAAGCAACACGCTTTCTTTAAAGTTTCAGTTCAATAAATGTTTGCTTTACGGAAAATCGTTGCTTTCTGAGACTTTTTCCACTCAAAAGCTCTCATTTTAAATCACGTTTTTTTTTAAAAGAATATCTTTATTGTTGTTGGTAGAGATGGGAATCACCAAGGTGCCTACAAAATGGTGGGGCTGCAGTGAACTTGAAAGGCAGGAGACTTGAACCCTGCAGCCCTGGACAAGTCCTTAAACCTCTGTGGCAGAAACAGAAAGAGCAAAACCTAGGACAGAAAGAGAACCAGAATGCATGGAGGAAGTGTATTCAGCATTTGGACAGCTACCTTAAGACACGCTCTGGAGGGAGGGTTCAGATCTACTCCAAAAGCCCTTCAAGTTTAACTTTTTCTTTTTTTAAAATGTAGCAGAAGAGATGTCCCTAAGGTGGGTTAAACCCAAGGATTCAGAGTCTGAAGCGCCTTTTGTCCCCTCCTACAGGGACATTACCGATACGGAAAGAAGCTGGCAAATCTCCATGCATCCTCTCCCTGCAGGAAAAGTGGCCTAGAGGTAAAAACAACTTCTGTCAGGTTCCTCTGCACTGATGAAGCCAAACTTGCCAATATTTCAGTAAACACCTGCTTTTTACCCTAACTTCCGTTAGGGTCAAGTTCTTTTTTCAACACTGCATATTTTTCATAGAACTCCGATTAACAATTTGAAAAAAGAAATGCTTCATGTTTATGTTAAAAACATATCATATAGTAGGACCTAAAATCAGAATCTGCAAACCGATAAAATGCAAGCAAAATGACAAGTGAAGATACACTGGAAGATGTATTTTAGTCCAATCATATATAAAATTCAGAAATGATGCTAACTCAACAATCATTAAAATGCTTTTACATATCTATCTACTCATCCAATTATTCACTCATTTCATTTATTCACTCATCATATACTAAGCTCCTGTTATGTGACAGGTAATGAGGGTAAAAAGATGAAAGGAACAGACACTCTCTTAAGAAGACATTGCTTGGAATCTGGCAGAGACAAATCACTGATCATAAGATAGTATACTAGAGATTACAGATAATGTTCTATGAGCAAAGAGAAGGCACATCTAGCTTAGACAGAGATGGGCTGGGAGCACTAAAGACTTCTTGAATAAAGGGATTTAAAGGATAAGCAGGAATTACTTGGGTAAAAAGAATATCGTTTTAAAGTAGTTAACAGTTTTCTCACAGATAACAAAACACATTTCAACTACGTAAAAGTTTTCCAAGTCTCATATAACCACGTGAGATTCAGATCTGATCTGAGCATAGCCAATCAAATCATCTCTCTGAAGGTCATGGGAAGTTGGCTTCACTTTTCCTAACACAGGCCACAGTGGTTCCTCTGATAGCCCAGTGGACATACGGGGCAAACTCTTGAGCAACTCAGAGAAATTCAGTTGGGAAAAGACAACAGTTAAAATCCCATCTCTCCTGTACAGAAGCGAGCATGCATGCACACAACCACTCAGATACTGAGCCTAACAATCCTAAACATGGGAAGTAAAGTCAGATGCTATAAAGAGCAATATTGCATAGGAACCTGGAATGTTAGGCCCATGAATCAAGGCAAACTGAAAGTGGTCAAAAAGGAGATGGCAAGAGTGACCATCGACATTTTAGGAATCAGTGAACTAAAATGGACTGGAATGAGTGAATTTAACTCAGAGGACAATTACATCTACTACTGGGGAAACAATCCCATAGAAGAAATGGAGTAGACATCATAGTCAACAAAACAGTCTGAAATGTAGTACTGGGATGCAATCTCAAAAACGATAGAATGATCTCTGTTCATTTTTGAGGCAAACCGTTCAATAGTACAGTAATCCAAGTCTATGCCCTGACCAGTAACGCTGAAGAAGCTGAAGTAAACAGTTCTATGAAGACTTACAAGATCTTCTAGAACTAACAACCCAAAAAAAGTGCTTTTCATTATAGGCGACTGGAATGCAAAAGTAGGAAGTCAAGAAATACCTAGAGTAAAAGGCAAATTTGGCCTTAGAGTACGGAATGAAGCAGGGCAAAGGCTAACAGAGTTTTGCCAAGAGAACTCATTGCTCAAAGAAAACACCCTCTTGCAACACCACAAGAGAAGACTCCACAAATGGACATCACCAGAAGGTCAATACTGAAATCAGATTGATTATATTCTTTGCAGCCAAAGATGGAGAAGCTCTATACAGTCAACANTGCTCAAAGAAAACACCCTCTTGCAACACCACAAGAGAAGACTCCACAAATGGACATCACCAGAAGGTCAATACTGAAATCAGATTGATTATATTCTTTGCAGCCAAAGATGGAGAAGCTCTATACAGTCAACAAAAACAAGACCGGGAGCTGACTGTGGCCCAGAGCATGAACTCCTTAGTGCCAAATTCAGGCTGAAATTGAAGAAAGTAGGGAATAGACCATTCGGGTATGACCCAAATCAAATCCCTTATATTATACAGTGGAAATGGGCAATAGATTTAAGGGACTAGATCTGATAGAGTGCTCGAAGAACTCTGGAGAAAGGTTAGTGACATATTACAGGAGGCAGAGATCAAGACCATCCCAAAGAAAAAGAAATGCAAAAAGGCAAAATGGTTGTCTGAGGAGGCATTACAAACAGCTGAGAAAAGAAGAGAAGTGAAAGGCAAAGGAGAAAAGGAAAGATATACCCCTCTGAATGCAGAGTTCCAAAGAATAGTAAGGAGACATAAGAAAGCCTTCCTCAGTGATCAATGCAAAGAAACAGAGGAAAACAATACAATGGGAAAGACTAGAGATCTCTTCAAGAAAGTTAGAGATACCAAAGAAACTTTACATGCAAAAATGGGCACAATAAAGGACAGAAGCAGAAGATATTAAGAAGAGGTGGCAAGNGATCAATGCAAAGAAACAGAGGAAAACAATACAATGGGAAAGACTAGAGATCTCTTCAAGAAAGTTAGAGATACCAAAGAAACTTTACATGCAAAAATGGGCACAATAAAGGACAGAAGCAGAAGATATTAAGAAGAGGTGGCAAGAATACACAGAAGAACTATACAAACAAGATCATGACCTAGATAATCATGATGGTGTGATCACTCACTTAGAGCCAGACATCCTGGTGTGTGAAGTCAAGAGGGCCTTAGGAATCATCATTATGAACAAAGCTAGTGGAGGTGATGGAATTCCAATTGAGCTATTTCAATTCCTAAAAGATGATGCTGTGAAAGTGCTGCACTCAATATGTCTGCAAATTGGGAAAACTCAGCAGTGGCCACAGGACTGGAAAAGGTCAGTTCTCATTAAAATTCCAAAGAAAGGCAATGCCAAAGAATGCTCAAACTACTGCACAATTGCACTCATCTCACATGCTAGTAAAGTAATGCTCAACATTCTCCAAGCCAGGCTTCAGCAATACGTGAAACGNTGATGTTGGGAGGGATTGGGGGCAGGAGGAGAAGGGGACGACCGAGGATGAGATGGCTGGATGGCATCACGGACTCGATGGACACTAGTCTGAGTGAACTCCCGGAGTTGGTGATGGACAGGGAGGTCTGGCGTGCTGTGATTCATGGGGTTGCAAAGAGTCGGACGTGATTGAGTGACTGAACTAAACTGAATTGGCTTCCCTGGTGACTCAGACGGTAAAGAATCTGCCTGCAATAACGCCCTGGGTCAGGAAGATCCCCTGGAGAAGGAAATCACAACCCACTCCAGTCTTCTTGCCTAGAGAACTCAGCAATTAACACACACAGGCTTCCCAGGTGGCACTGCCGGTGAAGAACCCATCTGCCAACACAGGAGACATAAGAGACATGGGTTCGAGCCTGGCTCAGGGAGATCCCCAGGAAGAGCGCATGGCAACCCACTCGAGTATTCTTGCCTAGAGAATCCATAGACAGAGGAGCCTGGCGGGTGACAGCCCACTGGGTTACAAAGAGTTGGACAAGACTGAAGCAACTTAGTACGCACGCATACTCTGCTACAGTGTTCTTTCCAAAACTGCAGGTCAATGTCATTTCCAAGCTTAATACTCTTCAGTGGTTCTCCAACACCCAAAAGATAAGGTCCAAAATCCTTATATGGGGTGGGGTCCTCCTGCATAAGGCATCTGCTTCCATATCAGCTAAGTCTTCACCTGAAACCCACGCTGACCTATTTGCTTTTCCACACACACCAGGTCATTTCAGAGCTATATACGTTGGCCACACTGATTCCTCAATTCAGTGCCCGAGTCTTTTGCACCTGACTTCTGAACATCAATCCACCACTGCTCACACGCTCCTCTGACAGGATCCGTTCCCCCACATCTTCAGGCAAAAGGAGCCACTTCTGCTGCTTTCCCACCATGCCCTACAAAAGCTCCTATCACAGCACTCTGTCAGGAATATTTGTGTGAAGGTCGACTTTATTTTAACTGCGTTTATTTTATCTGAAGGCACCGACCGTATCTGAAAAATCTCTGCATCCTGAACACCTAGCTCACCACCTGGTATCTAAATGTGTTATTGATGTTTAAGGACTGAATGAATAAATCAAAGGCTATCACAAGAGTGACATCAGGGTGATCCATCTGCACCCTTTTCTTTCTTTCATCTGAAATCTGGAAAAGACTCTCAGCTCCTCTAAATAAGTTTCTGTGTAAAACCTACTCAATTGTTAAAGGTAGGTGTTATAGGTTGAATATTTGTATGTCTCCTGCCCCACAATGCGATGATATCTAGAGGTAAGACTGCTGGGAGGTGACAAGGTTAAGATGAGGTCATGAGGGTGGGGCTCATGATGGGGTGAGTGCTCTTGTTAAAGGAAGGCAGAAAACTCTCTTTGTTTATGCACACGTGCCAAGGAAAGGCCACGTGAGCTCGCGCTGAGGTGGCCATCTACAAACCAGGGACTGGGTCCTTACCAGGAACTGCATCAGTCAGCACCTCCATCTTGGACCTCTCATCCCCAGAACTGAGAAACGAATGTCCGCTATTGACCCCACCTAGTCTGTGATATTTTGTTACAGCAGTCCAAGCAGACTAAGAGAGTGATTACTGGTTGTGTCACATGACTTTGCCAAGATGAAGGTAGCCTGGGTATACCATCTTGTATCAAGGTGTAAGATTTTTAAGGACAGGAAACTCAGAGGCTTAGCTTGAAAGGCATAGTCAATGAAATACAGATAGTACCGATGAAGTGAAAATTAAACTACAGGAACTGCTCACCCAGGTTGAATTATTAAATGAATTATTTGCATAAACAACTCGGCAGACAATAAACCCTTCTTTACAGAATCTGAGGACTGTCAGAAAACTCCTCCCTTCTGGTGTGAGGTTAACAAACTCTTTTTAAGTACAGCAGCCAGTCATCCCCTGGAGGAGGGAATGGCAACCCGCTTCAGTATTCTTACCGGGAAAATTCCACAGACAGCAGAGGCTGGTGAGCTACAGCCCACGGGGTGGCAGAGTAAGACACGACTGAGCACGCATGCAGCCAGTCACCCAGTCCTACACTGAGGCCAACTGAAATCAAAATTCCATCAAAGGTTTGCAAACACCAGATCTATGATAGCTTGCTGGGAGTTCTGCTGGATCCACATTCCTCAAGAGATCTTTTGTACTCAAGGATGGCTCACTCTCCCTGGGCAGCAGAGGAACAAATCATAAAACATGTGATGGAATAACCAGTCCCCTAGACAGCATATTATAAAGCAAGAGACATCACTTTGCCAACAAAGGTCCATATAGTCAAAACAATGATTTTTCCAGTAGTTACATACGGATGTTTGAGAGCTGCACCATAAAGAAGGCTGAGTGCCGAAGAATTGATGCTCTTCAATTGTGGTGTTGGAGAAGACTCTTGAGAGTCCCCTGGACAGCAAGGAGATCAAATCAACCAATCCTAAAGGAAATCAGTTCTGAATATACATTGGAAGGACTGATGATGAAGTTGAAGCTCCAATACTTTGGCCAGCTGATGCAGAAAACCGACTCATTGGAAAAGACCCTAACACTGGGAAAGATTAAAGGCAGGAGGAGAAGGGGATGACAGAATGAAATGTACAACAAGGTACATTACGCATGGTCTTCTGGAGAATGCACAATCTTAAAAAAAAATCCTCCCCCCCAAAAATCTAGTTTTTTTCCTCTATTTGGGTTGTGCACAAAGAAAAGGTAAGTCCTGAGCATCATTCTGACAGCTTAATATCTAAGATGGATACAGGCAAATGTATCCTCATTTGTGAAAGATGGCCACACTGATGCTCTAGGCCTGTTTCCAAGTGCCTAAGGAAGATTTCCATGGCACACTTCACAGTTGGCTCAAACATCCTTCACTGATCTTTTCCCACAAAGATGTTGATCTGCTCTCAATCCCTACCTCCTATAATATAACAATCACCAGCCTAGTAAGATTCAATACCTCAAACTCTCAAATTCTTTTTCCTATCTCTTTTTATCTCCTCTGCCACAAAAATCTCATCACTTTTTCCTTTAAAATATTGTTCAGTCACTAAGTCGTGTATGACCCCTTGCCAACCCTGTGGACTGCAACCCACCAGGCTCCCCTGTCCTTCACTATCTCCTGGAGTTTGCTCATATTCATGTCCATTGTGTTGGTGATGCTATCTAACCATCTCATACTCTGCTGCTCCCTTCTCCTTTTGTCTTCAATCTTTCCCAGCATCATTAAAGTATCAGGGGAAGGTAAACCATACAAAATATCAGTTGACCATGCTTTGGAACCAGAGCATTCATCACAGAGCTGGCTAGCTGGTCTTAAAATCCCTGTCCCCTCTCTGTCGGGTAGAGTGTTGCTAAGAAGTGCTGCCCACTCAGAGGTTCTACTTCTCAGTCCCACTACTTGCAGTAAGCTATGAAACTATGAATTAGTTCTAGACCATGGAATGTGAGCAAAAGTGATGTGTACCACTTCTAGGGCAGAACCATGGAAAACTTCTCGATGTCCCTTTGAAAGTGAAGTTGCTCAGTCATGTCCGACTCTTTGTTACCCCGTGGACTGTAGCCCACCAGCCTTCTCCGTCCATGGGATTCTCCAGGCAAGAATACTGGAGTGGGTTGCCATTTCCTTCTCCAGGGGATCTTCCCAACCCAGGGATCGAACCCGGGTCTCCCATATTGCAGGCAGACGCTTTAGCTGCTGAGCTTCCAGGGAAGCGTCTCCCTTGTCTGCTGGCACCAATCCAATTTGAGGTCTTAAGGGATGGTGGAGATATAGAATGCAAAAAATCTGGAATCTCAATCACTATGTGAAAGTGATCCTCTATCCAATAACATCCCATTTAAGAGATACATTAAAAAATTCACTTTACTGTACTGAGCCAACGAAATACTGCAGTTGACTTTATTAAAGCGAAAAAACCAAGAAGACTAGAACCATTTAAAGTTCAAATCATCTTCGTATGCATGATTAGGAGAGCTGTGGTACTGCCTTTGTTTATGTGACTGAAACCCATCAAGAATGTTACTGCTTTAAGAAAATAATGGTAATTATCGTATAAATCATATTGAAAAACAGCCACCATTTCCTGACCTCGGTCTGTGGGCTAGGCAGAGATCCTACCATGTGTTTTACATATTTCACTCTTAAAAATATCCTATCAGGTAGATAATGCTACCCTGGCTCATTTCATAAATTAGAAAGCTTGGGCCCGGGGAAGGTTCAGGTACAGGTGGCTCAGCTGGTAAAGAATCCACCTGCAATGCAGGAGACCTGGGTTTGATCCCTGGGTTGGGAAGAGCCCCTGGAAAAGAGAACGACTATCCACGCCAGTATTCTGGCCTGAAGAATTTCATGGATTGAATAGTCCATGGGGTCGCAAAGAGTTGGACATGACTGAGTGAATTTCACTTTCATTGCTACCCTGGCTCATTTCATAAATTACAAAGCTTAGGCCCAGGGAAGGTAACAGGTACAAGCCCAGGTCACACAGCTAGAAAGTGACACGGCCAAAACTCAAGTCCTACACTGTCTCTTCTCCAAAGCTCATGTTTTATCTGCTACTTGCCTTCTTTAAAGAAGAAACAAATAAGAGAAGAATGTCATATAACGGCCCTTGCCTCAGTTACTACCTGGGACTCTGCCTTTTACAACATAAATGCAAATTTATTTTCTGCTACAACAGAATAAGCAAGCTGGTATTGCAGTTGGCCCCACTGGAGAGTTGTTTAAGTCTAGCTTCAGGGTTGCTGGCCCAATCTCGGCAGCTGCGCAATGAACGGACGTTTCCCTGCTGCTCCTCTCTGCTCTCCCCAGGCCCCAGGAACTGTGTTCCACCCTTCACCCCACGAGCACTTCACTTGCCTCACATGGACGCCTCCGAAGTTACACAGGGACCATCGTCAATCATTTTTCAATTCAACAATCAGTTTGAGAATCCAATTTCAAGCTTTGTTTCCAAAGCAGCACACCCTCCCTACAAGGTGGGGTAAATTAGAGTGGGAGGCAACAAATTAATCATCTCATCATGTACTCATTTTCTTCCTGTCTTCAAGAAAATCAGATGACAGGTAGCTTGCACAAACTACCTGGACGACAGGTAGTTTCTCCAACTGGTCTTGAGAAATGAATCAGATCCCCAAATAAATCTACCAATTGGGCTTTTCTAGATTAATGATCTTTACATAAACCACCTTGTTTACGACTGACTGCTTCTAAATTACAGGCTAACGGGACACTCAGTGGTCACTGCGTCTCCCTAGACAGGATAACTTACATGACCAGCAGTGATGGACAAGACCTTTGCAGCAGACGACAGGGGAGCCAATTTGTGAAACAGGATAGCCAGGGGTGCGGAGGTCATCTCCAGGGGGAACTGACCTCCTAATCCAGGAGGGATTCTGAGCAGGTACTTTATGTGCCAATCTTGGCACAAAACCTGATTTTCTGAGCTAAAATGAAGACAAAGACAAATTAGCCCCTTCCACGAGTACTGATTTTTTTTCTATTGCTATGGTAACAATTCTCCATTTTAGGAGAGGGGAAAGAGTGGACCATAAAATCTGAGCTTAAAACTCGTCAATGATGTATCAAAAAAGACTTCAATGTCTTTTATCATATGACTGCTAGGAAATTAATCAAGAGAAATAGTCTGATATATGTGTAAATATGTACATATAAGAGACTTACAATAGCACCTTATTGAACAGTAAAATTGGAAAAAATATCTAAGTGTCTAGCAATTAAGTAAACTATGGTACACTGGTACAGAGGAATATTAAAGAGTAATTTTGAGTTAGGATGTAGATGCTTATTGATTTACATGGGTGTTTGGGACACAGACGTGTGTTTACTTACATTGTGTACCTGGAAGTCAGTACCTAAGTGATGATACCATCTATCATTTGACTATGTTATATAAACTTCCCAGTGAAAAATATCTGAAGATATTTACATCAAAATTCTAACAGCAGCAGTTATTTCTAGTGAGAGAAACTTGGGGTGAATGGAGATGTTTGCCATGTGCTCTTCTGTATTATCTATGATGATTTTCATTATTTGTGTAATTAAAAATATGGGAAAATGTGACCAAAGTTGACTGTATTATTGATTAAAAAAATAAGTGCTTCCCCAAAGGAGCTCTTTCCTGGTGTCTCTTCTTGTGAGAGGAATATCATTCTCATCCCCACAGACATGAGGCTTAACTATGTGATCTGCTTGACTAACACAATAAAGATAAAATAAAACAGCAAAAGGACACGTGCAACTCCAAGCAGAAACTTCAAGAGCTATCATGTGCTTTATCTTTCCTCCACCCTGAGACAAGACTGTTCCAGACAGAGCTGCTGCTTCTGCCTGACCACAAAACACAGAAGCTATGAAGCAGATCTGAGCTGACCTAACAGTCATAATATGAGTGAGAATAAGTCTTGGGTTATCATAAGCCACTGAGATTTTGGAGCTCTTTGCCGCAACAGCATAATAAATTCTAAGCAGACTGAATTTTGCTGTATGAATTTTTACTATCACTTCCAAACAAGGCCAAACTAAGATTTAAATAAAAGAGCCCCTTAGCTCCCTATCTCTGATTAGTTCTAAAGTGTCATGTTTAGTACAAACCTTCCTGTTAACAGCATTTTAAAACTGTTATCTGTGGCAGAGTGGACTGCATCCAGACTTCCATTTTTCCTTTCTGCCTCCTCACAGTCTCTTGAGCCAAGTTGATTGTTTTCTGTCTTTCACGACTGTTTCTTTTAGGTCCCACTGAGAAGGCAATGGCACCCCACTCCAGTACTCTTGCCAGGAAAATCCCACAGGTGGAGGAGCCTGGTGGGCTGCAGTCCATGGGGTCGCTGGGAGTCGGACACAACTGAGCGACTTCACTTTCACGCACTGGAGAAGGCAATGGCACCCCAATCCAGTACTCTTGCCTGGGAAATCCCATGGATGGAGGAGCCTGGTAGGCTGCAGTCCATGGGGTCGCTAAGAGTCGGACACGACTGAGCGACTTCACTTTCATGCATTGGGGAAGGAAATGGCAAGCCACTCCAGTGTTCTTGCCTAGAGAATCCCAGGGACGGGGTAGCCTGGTGGGCTGCCGTCTATGCGCTCGCACAGAGTCAGACACGACTGAAGCGACTTAGCAGCAGCAGCAGCATGCTGCCTCTGGTCCTGTCTGATCTTTCTCATGTCACATCTACAAGTGGGGGCCATGGTCAATACTGTGCTCTGTGAGTTGAGTCGCTAAGTCATGTCCGACTCTTGGCCAGAATACTGGAGTGGGTTGCTCTTCTAGGGGATCTTCACAACCCAGAGATCAAAGCCATGTCTCCTGCACTGGCAGGCAGATTCTTTACCACTGAAACACCTAGGAAGCCCCATGGTCAATGCCACAGTCCCTCAATCCTCTTCATACAGTGTTGTGAGATGTCTTCCTTAAATACTGTCTTGTGATCTACCATCACTAGTTCAAGGCTTCCTGAGGCTTTAGTTTCAAATTCAGGCCACGGTTTAATTCTTCAAGCTCACTACCCTCCTAACACAAACCCTCATCACCAACCAAACTAGCTCATTCATTATTCCCTGTGCACACCTCACATATTCCCAGAATCAGGGGCTCCCTGACCAAGGTTATAGCAATGATGTCAGTAGCCTGAACTCTCAGGAGAAAGATTATCCTGGTGGTGGGATGAAGGAATAATTTTCATGGGTGATTTTGATATACCAAAATACAAGTAGCACAACCTTGAGAAAACAGATTAAAAAAATGGACAGTGTGATACGACATAGTGATAATCTCCAAATATGACCATGGCCAATTTCTCCCCTCCCTGGACACATAAGACCTATTTCCTCTCTCTTAGAATCTGGACTAGTTTTGTGACTTGCTTTCACCAATAAAATGTAGCAAAAGTAAAGTTCTTTGACTTCTGGGACCATGAGAGGCCTGGCAGTCTCTCCCTTCTCCAGGCCTGGCTGCTAAGCTCTAAGGAAGTCTGGGAGAAATTGCTGAAGGATGAGAGCCACGTGGATAAGGTCCTGGAGAGTGGGTGCCCATCTCAGATTCACCAGCTCTAGCCGAGTTCCTAGATGAAAGCAACCAGCTGAGCAGCCCCGGCCAATAGACATGGAGCAGAGTGTCCAGTTGAGTCCAATCAACCCAAAGACCTCTGAAAAAAGTTAAACTGGAGTTGTTTGCTTCACAGCAGTAGACAACCAAGGCAACAGGAATTCTCCTTATTTCTGCCCTGAGCACAATACCATTCCAGCCTCTTGGGGGACAATGGTTTACGGAGACCAAGTCAGTGTTCTTGGCACAGCGGCAGCTTGAGGGTTCCCTCAGTTGACTAAGGCAGTGAGTTTACACCATGGGTAAGGGGTGCATATGAAATGGAAGACAAAAAAGATGGAAGACAGCATATTACACGCATTGCTAGTAGACTGATCTATAAGATACAACTATATGAAAACCTAGAGGTGGCGGAAGATCCCTGCCGAAGCTGAGGGCAAGAGCCAGTGCAAGTTGAGTTACATTTTCTTGGTACATTCTGCTCCCACAGGCCAGTAAGGGACCTGGGGAGAGTCAAGACGTATCAGTAATGCTATGTCTATTCCTACTGCTCACATCCACTTTGCCCTGGTTATTAGGAAAGAACGTAAGTCCAACATGAGCAGAAGCACAAACCTACACATAATCAGAGCAACCAGAGCCCAGATAGCAGACTGATGGCAGATCATCAAACTCATTTCTGCTTGTTTCTGGGCACACAGTCAGATCCTATGCCTCAGCTTCCCTTGCAGTTAAGGTGCAATTATGTGACTGAGTTCCAGACAACAAAAAGGTGCTGGAAATGACCCCATTTCCCACCCTGTGCACTGGAAACCTCCATGTTCTCTCCTTTACACGGCAACCTTGGAAATCATTTTGAGGTTAAGCCTCAAAAAAAATAAATAAGTAAATAAATAAAACAAGACTATGGGTCTCTGAACTGTTGATTAGAGGAAAGTTATACCTAGACATGGAGAAGGCAATGGCACTCTACTCCAGTACCCTTGCCTGGAAAATCCCATGGACGGAGGAGCCTGGTGGGCTGCAGTTCATGGGGTTGCTAAGAGTCAGACATGACTGAGTGACTTCACTTTCACTTTTCACTTTCATGCATTGGAGAAGGAGATGGCAACCCATTCCAGTGTTCTTGCCTGGAGAATCCCAGGGATGGGGGAGCCTGGCAGGAGTCCACTTATGGGCTTGCACAGAGTCAGACATGACTGAAGCGACTTAGCAGCAGCATACCTAGACAAGTACATCCCTTTCGGTGGAAGCAAAAGTGATGTACTCTAAGATTTGGGTGTTTATCTTTTATACCCTACTAAGACATCCTCGTTGCTGCAAGCCAACACTCAGGAACTGTATCTACTGCAAATACATCCAACTAGGAGTCTCCAGATGCTTTGGAAAACTGTAATATAATAATGAGAGCCCTTGGCTGCTGCCAATATGAAAATGCTTAACGAAAATGGAAAATCTACATTTAGGTTTACAAGCTGATTAAAACATGAAACATCCCTGCTTTGGCCTGGGATATATCACCTCAGGGCAGCAGTACTGGTGATCTCATGCCAAATCAGGGGCTCTGCACAGCCGTTATGGCAAAATAACTATTACTTTAAGATACAGTTTCTTTAAACAACAAAATCTTTCATCACATGAAATGATAAAAGTGGTATATGAGGGTACAAAGACTTGGAACCACTGCTGGCACATACTATATACACACAGTTGGTTCCCTGCATGCTTTTTCAAGAAAATAAACATCCCCAAAAGGCACTTTAAAAGCAGATTCAGAGACTGCTAAGTAACCCATGAATATTATCTTACACTTTTGAAAGATCAAGAATAAATTTTGGCTACTCCAGGCCTGGATAGCTTTGGGTATACATTACTTAACCTTTCTGAATCTCAATTTTTTCAACTGTTAAAGGAGGCTGCTTCCATTTTTCTGTAGTAGTGCTCAAGTTTTGGGGGTAGGGTGTCATCAGCATCAGCTGGATGGTTTGCAGACAAAGACTGCTGAGTCCTAACCCTGCTGTTTCTAATTCAGCAGGACTGGCGTGGGACC
This sequence comes from Neotragus pygmaeus, assembly GCA_006410875.1. Taxonomy (NCBI): domain Eukaryota; kingdom Metazoa; phylum Chordata; class Mammalia; order Artiodactyla; family Bovidae; genus Neotragus; species Neotragus pygmaeus. The sequence continues at coordinate 313,973 of SJYV01022214.1, read as the reverse complement.
TGAGAATTTGCATTTCTAACCAACACTCAAGTATATTAGGGTTCTCCAGAGAAACAGAACCAATATGGTGTGTGCTGGATCTGTGTATGTATATAAAAACATACGGGCTTCCCAGGTGCTGCAGTTGGGGAAGAATCCACCTGCTAGTCAGGAGACATGAGACGCAGGTTCAATCCTGGGGTTGGGAAGATCCCCTGAAGGAAGAAATGGCAACCCACTCCAGACTGAGCGTGTGCACACACACATATATAAAAACATACACACTCATACCAGATACAAATTTTAAGGAATTGGATCACATGACTGTGGGCCCAGCAAGCATAAAGTCTGCAGAGCAGGTCAGCAAGCTAGAAATTCTGTTGGAATCTGGTGCTCGCTTCGGCAGCACATATACTAAAATTGGAACGATACAGAGAAGATTAGCATGGCCCCTGCGCAAGGATGACACGCAAATTCGTGAAGCGTTCCATATTTTTCTTGTGTACACCTGTGGTGGATTCATGTCGATGTATGGCAAACCCAATAGAGTATTGTAAAGTCAAATTAAAAAATAAATTAATTAAAAAAAAAAAAAAGAAATTCTGTTGGAATCTGGAGTCCATATTGTAGTCTTGAATATCAAGGCAGTCTGAAACAGAACCCCTCTCTCTTCTAGGGATCTCAATCTTTTCTCTTTTTTAAGTCTTCAATTGACTGGATGAGACCCACCCGTTATGGTGGGTAATCCATTTTACTCAAAATCTATTGACTTAAATACCTTCACAGCAATATCTAGACTGGCTAGACTGTGATGCCAGTTGTTTGGCCAGCCACCAGTCTAGATATGTGTTTGTGTAGAAAGGATATGTGTAAAAGTACACATCTGTAGTTGCTTCCTAATTTTCAAATGAGCAATTTTCAGATTATCCACTTGTTTACATTACCTGACTTCCTTCTTGATTCCATAAGCATAAAAATCAAAAGTTTATTTATGGTTCTGAGATCACCATTTTCATTTGACAGACATGGAAACTAAAACAAAGTTGGTTTGGCTTTCCATTCCCCCTCCTAAGATTTCTCAAGCCTTCAAAGATCTAAATTTAGAAAGCTGAATATCAAAATTAATGCTGGTGTTCTGACCAGGCACTTAATAATTACATGTTACACAAATACGATGAATAATTTTGTATGTTGAAAAGTTGTAAAATGATGATATAAATGAAATGCTAATTATTCTCTTTTAAGAGAGCTGTTTCCTACCAGGATTAAATTCTTGCTTTTTTGACACATTTTAAAAATCTGCACTTCACAGCAGTTAGGAAGTAGCAGAATTTGGTTCTGATTTAATCAGATGAGAACTAATTCAGCTGCAGGCCAAAATGACACTTGGTGGGAGAGGTTGGTAAGTTTTCACACTACATTTTTTTTAAACATACACATTTCTTTCACTCTTCCCTTGAACTTTCACTCTGCTTGATACTATTCCTAGATTTTAATTCCTAATTCCCCAAAGGGTAGAGAAAAGCCATCTAATGTATTATAATGTAAGATATCTTTAGTTTTTTTCTTTTTAAAAAAGGATTTTCATACTAGAATCAAATAAGGCACTTGTTAAAAACTTTGATTTTGACAAGGATGACAACAATACTATTTGTATAGAGCTATACACACACACATACACATATTTTTTGACCAACCAAAATCGTGTCATCCCAAAAACATCTGGATATCCCTTATCTAAATTCATTAATACTGTGCTTCACAAATTATGCTCCACATAGTTCTTATAACAGGCATAAAAAAAAAAATCTATCAATCAGCTGGAGGGAGACTCTAGGTTAAACAGTGTTCTTTATTCTACCAGGTCTCTGGATTTTTTAAATGTTCATATGCACAGTGACTAATAAAACATGCATGTGTATGGTTTCCCAAACTTACTTGCTCCTTTTGTTTCTCCCTCAGAGCATCTCTCAGGATTGGGGTTCTACTAAAACATGCTAGAATAGTTTAAAGATGCATTCAGGAAGAACTTACCCTAATTATCGATGGCCTTCCATTTAAGGATAAGCTTGCAAATATCCAGACCTCTCCGAACCTGACTCAAACTCAGTGTCAGTAATGCCAACTCTTCAACTGTAGGAAGAAAGCAGAATCTACCTTAATGGTACTGCTTTTTCAGCTTTCCAGCATTTCAGAAAATCCCACTTCCTGACAATAATAATGATGATGTTTCAACCCAGTGTGGACAAATGGCATAACAACTGCTAAACAGTCTAGGGAGAGAACTAACATAATATGATAAAAGAAGCCAGAATATCAATAGTCATCACTTCTAAGTTGTTAAACTACACAGGTTTTTCTCTTCTTCATGCTGCTCTAGGTTTTATAAATTTCCAAAAATGAGCTATCCTTTTCTAATCAGAAAATAAATGTTAGATATCATTTTAAAAGGTAGTCTTATGTATTTGCTTCTCAGGGGAGCTTTTACAACAGAACTATTTACAATGTCATCATTTTCATCTTCATACCCAGTAGAATATCAAAAACCTAGCTCAGGAATTAAAACGAAAGCATGAAAAATGAGCCCAAAGTGCTAAAGCTGCCTTTGTTTTTTTTTCTGTCAAGGTATAGGGCCACCTTTCATTAGAAAGGAAAGCCTTAGTTTTTGCAAAAGACACAGTGTAACACTGTGATGAGACATTCCTGTCTACCGAGAATTCAGATTTTTGATTTTTTTTAAGTTCAGCATTATAGTTGGGGAGTCACTTCTGAAACAGTCGCTTCAAGAATAGCTTACCGGCCTATGGTAGGCTGAATAATGCACTTTTTCCCCCAGAAGATATCAGCATCTTCACCTCTATAGTCTGTGAATTTTCCTTAGATGGCAAAAAAGAATTTTTCAAATGTCACCAATTTAAGAATCTTGAGATGGAAGATTATCCTGGATCATCTGCGTGGGCTCTCTCATGATGAACAGTCAGTCCCGCGTGTTGTCATGAAAGGGAGACAGATACGGCAAAGACAGGTGAGGAGAAGGTCTGTGGCCACAGAGACAGACATGAGAGTGATGTGGCCACAAGCCAAGGAATGCCAGGAGCCACCAGCAGCTGGAGGTACGGAATGCCTCAGAGCTTCCATGGAGGAGCACAGCTGTGCCAATGCCTTGATTTCAGCCCGAAGGAACTGGTTTAAGACTCCTGGCCTCCAGCATCATGAGAATAACGTTTAGTTTTTTTTAAGACACCAGCTTTGTGGTGATTCATTATAGCAGCCCCAGGAATCAAATTTTTGCAATGCTGCAGTCCAAAGAAGGCAAATGGGACTTCCTTGGTGGCCCAGCAGTTAAGAATTCACCTGCCAGTGCAGAGGACGTGGGTTTGATCCCTGATCTGGGAAGATTCCACGTGTCTCAGGGCAACTAAGCCTGCGCACCACAACTACTGAGGCTGCGTGCAGGAACTGCTGAAGCCCACACGGTCTAGAGTCCACGTGTGGCAACAAGAGCAACCATCACAATGAGAAGCTCACACATGGCAGCTCGAGAGTAAACTTGCTCACTGCAACCAGAGAAAGCCTGCAACAAAGACGCAATGCAGCCAAAAATAAATTAAAAAAAAAATAGAGACATACATAATTAAACAATTAGGAAAGAGGTCTCCATTTACGTCAGGCTACAGAAGGTTCACTCTGGCTGACCAGTGCCTGAAGGCAATGCCCATCTTGGCCTTGGTTCAAGAATGACAACAGCACCTTTGAGTGGCACATTGTTAAAGTGAGTTAACTCTAGGACCCCAGTCATGTGAGGACTACCTGGGGTAATGTGTATCTATCATTAAATACATCTTTCCCTGACATTTTTAGTATCTGTCTAAATCATGTCTCTGGCCAGGATATTTATACCTACAGTCTTGATGTCAAACAAAAGCTTCACACATCTAGAAACCAGAGAATGTTTTAAATAGGAAACAGGTAAGAAAGAGACATTTTACTTACCTTAGTTATTGATTAAACTTTGAAAGAATAAAACATATACTGTGGGAAACATCAGCAATTGAAGACAAAATTGCTGTTCTTGTAAATCAAATTCATTCCACTTAAGAGCTCCATTATCTCCTAGTAGTACCAAAATTGAAAAGAGGTTATTGCTTTTAAAGGTTTAATTTAAATTTAGGCCCTTCAACCGCAAGTTCAATGATTTATTACACTGATTGAATTCTAATTCACTTACTAGGCTGAATTCCGGAAAGCCATTTCCTTCAAACACACACCACACTTACAGGAACTCCTTCATCCTCCAAAAGAGAACGTAATTTATATGACATTTAATTGAAAGAGACAAAGCCACTGCCACATACCGATGAAAGGAGTGGTGTTACGCACAAGAAGTGTGATTAGGCATGGTGTCATATGTTCTTCTAGAAAATCTGACTTTGCAAAATGATAAAACATTGATACCTTAATATATCCTAAATAAGGTAGAAAATATATATATATATATATAAAACCACTAGAATACAGAGAGAACTATCTACTTACTTTTAAGAGGGACTTAACTCCCCTTCCTGCTATCCGCTCCATATTACACTTAAATGGACATGTACACATTGCTATATTTAAAATGGATAATCAACAAGGACCTACTGTATAGTACATGGAGCTCTGCTGAGTGTGACAGCCTAGATGGGAGGGGAGTTTGGGGGAGAATGGATACAGGCACATGTACAACTGAGTCTCTTTGCTATCTATCTGAAACTATCACAACACTGTTAGTCAATTATACTCCAACATGAAATAAAAACCTAAAAAAAGTGGCTATCTTAAATGGAACGTAATGGGACTTCAGATCTCAACACAGATTAATTCCAAATAAACATATGGCAGAAAGCTTGCTAGCTATTCACAAACCATACCCATCTTTCTCATGGATGTCTAGCTAGACAGGTTTTCGAGGCTCTATGGCAGACAGGGTTGAATATGTGACTGAGTTCAGGTTCAGTGATATGCATGGCTTCCAGGCCTGGCCCATAAACCCCTAAAGAGAAACTGTCCACACTCCTTACCCTTCTGCACCAGCCTTCAGGGACATCTGTGAAAGAAGTCTGGCGGAGCCACAGAATGAAAGGAGCCTGGAGGGGTAAACTACTGCCATCATGCCTTGAAGTGGCTGACATTAGCTTAATACAATTGTTTTGCTTGATTTGTTAACGTCTATGTTGATTCCGTTAAAACAATAATATACTGGCTATTCCACACATGCCATAAAATCAGGAAACAAATCACTCAACCCAGAAAACTCACTAATCATGGGAAAACAGTTCAAGAAGACAAAGATCCAAGGATGCATGGTCCTAAATTTGATGAATAAAACACGGGCAGAGCTCCGAAAAGCTTTTGTGGCAACTGGAGAGTGGTGCCAGGGAAACATGGGCTGTGATTCCCAAGTTGACTTTTTTCTTTTTAAAGAATTCTTTTTTTTAATGTGAACCATTTTTTTAAGTATTTATTGAATTTATTATAATATTGCTTCTGTTTTATGTTTTGGTTTGGTCACAAGCCACATGAGCTTTCAGCTCCTCGACCAGGGATGAAACGGGCACCCCCGGCCCTGGAAGGCAAGGTTTTAACCACTGGGCCACCAGGAAGTATCCCACCCCTGCCAACCCGATTCCTGAAGCACAAGTCTGGCAGGAGCTTCTCCGATCACAGGAAAAGACACGTGAAGAAGCAGTAAGGGGCTAGATTGTGGGTCCTGTAGAGAATGGAAAGGAAGATAGTAAAAGTAGGGGAGTGATAACCACAGGCTTGGTGTTCTTTTCAGTGCCGTCAAACCCTAGTATTAGTTGCTCAGTTGCTTATGAATGTCTTTTAGAGTCTTATTTTGTTACAACTATGGAAATAAAAGGTTACCCACTCCAGTATTACTGACCTGGAGAATTCCATGGACTGTATATATAGCCCATGACCCTTACTCCTTGGAAAAAAAGTTATGACCAACCTAGAGAGCATATTCAAAAGCAGAGACATTACTTTGCCCACTAAGGTCTGTCTAGTCAAGTCTATGGTTTTTCCTGTGGTCATGTATGGATGTGAGAGTTGGACTGTGAAGAAGGCTGTATAGATGTGAGAGTTGGACTGTGAAGAAGGCTGAGCGCTGAAGAATTGATGCTTTTGAACTGTGGTGTTGGAGAAGACTCTTGAGAATTCGTTGGACTGCAAGGAGATCCAACCAGTCCATTCTGAAGGAGATTAGCCCTGGGATTTCTTTGGAAGGAATGATGCTAAAGCTGAAACTCCAGTACTTTGGCCACCTCATGTGAAGAGTTGACTCATTGGAGAAGACTTTGATGTTGGGAGGGATTAGGGACAGGAGGAGAAGGGGACGACAGAGGATGAGATGGCTGGATAGCATCACAGACTCGATGGACGTGAATCTGAGTGAACTCCAGGAGTTGGTGATGGACAGGGAGGCCTGGCGTGCTGCGATTCATGGGGTCGCAAAAAGTCGGACACGACTGAGCAACTGAACTGAACTGAACTGAACTGAAGCACCTTTCACACATACACACGGAAATAATTGTGTGGAAAAGGCAAGCATCTGATTTTTTACATTAACAGGTTTTTTAAAAAGCACTTTAAAGTTTACCAAAAAATTGTACAGAAAGTGAAGAGAGTTCCATATGCCTTTTTTCCCACTGTATCATACCCATGCATATCAGTTCCCCCACTATTAACACCCTGCATTAATGTGATAGATTATAGATGCATCATCATTAACTAAGGTCCATAGCTTAGATCAGGGTTCTCTCTTTGTGTTGTACTGTTCTGTGGTTTTTGACAAATGCACAGTATCATGGATCCACCGGTAGAGTATCAAACAGAACAGTTTCATTGCCCTAAAAATCCCCCAGGCTCTGCCAGCTCTTCCCTCCTTTCCTCTCTTTCTGAAACCCTGGCAACCACTGATCTTTTCACTGTCTCCATAGTTTTGCTGTTCCCAGCATGTCATATAGTTGAAATCACTGTGGTCTTCTCAGATTGGTTTCTCTCACTTACTACTATGCTTTGAAGGTTCTTCCATGTCTTTTTGTGGCTTGTTACCTCTTTCTCTTCCAGTCACTGTACAGATGCACCAGCTTGCTTATCCTCTCATCTGCTAAAGGACATGTTAGTTGCTTCCAAATTTGGACAATTATGAATAAAGCTGCTTTAAACATTCACGTTCTTCTGTGAATATAAATTTTCATCTCACTTGGTTAAATAACTAGGAGCATGATTGCTGAACTATACAGTATATGTTCAGCTTTATAACAAACTGCCATAGTGTCTTCCAAAGTCACTGTACAATTTTGCATTCCTAATGGCAGTTAATGACAGTTTCTGTGGCTCCATATCCTCTTCTATATTTGGTGCTGTATTTAGGATTTTAGCCATTCTAACTGATGTATAGTAGTATACCTCGTTTTAATTTGTAATCCCTACTGACACATAAGGGGGCTTCCCAGGTGGCTCAGTGGTAAAGAATTCTCCTGCCAATGCAGGAGCCACGGGTTTGGGAAGATACCCTGGAGGAGGAAATGGCAACCTCCCAGTATTCTTGCCTGGACAGTCCCATTGACAGAGGAGCTTGTCAAATTATAGTCCATGGGGCCACAAAGAGTCAGACACAACTGAGCAACTGAGCAATGACATAGGACCTGGAACTTCTTTTCCAAGCTTATTTTCCTTCTGTATATCTTCTTTGCTGAAGTGTCTCTTCAGGTATTTTACCTATTTTTTATATTGGGTTGTTCTCTTACTGAATTTTGAGAGCTTTTTTGGTATATTTTAGACACACCACCATTATAATAAATGTAGTTTTGCAAAGATTTTCTGCCAGTCTAGGGCTTCTTTTTTTCCTTCTCTAACAGTCTTCTATAGAGCAAAAGTTTTACATTTTAATGGAATCCAACCTGTCAATTATTTTCTTTCATGGCTCATGCTTTTGGGGTTGTTTCTAAAAACTCAACACCAAGTCCCAGATCACCTAGATTTTCTACTAGATTATCTTCTAGGACTTTCACAGTTTACATCTAGGTCTGTGATCCATTTTTGAGTGAATTTTTGTGAAAACTGCAAGGTCTGTGTCTAGGTTCATTTTTTTAACATGTGGATGTCCAGCTGTTTCCATTTGTGGAAAAGACCTCCTTTCTCCATTGGGTGGCCTTTGTTCTGACAGTCAAAGATCAGTTGNTTTTGAGTGAATTTTTGTGAAAACTGCAAGGTCTGTGTCTAGGTTCATTTTTTTAACATGTGGATGTCCAGCTGTTTCCATTTGTGGAAAAGACCTCCTTTCTCCATTGGGTGGCCTTTGTTCTGACAGTCAAAGATCAGTTGATTATAATTGCCTGGATCAATTTCCAAGCTCTCTGTTCTCAGCCAGTGATCTATTTGTCTGTACTTTCACCACCACTGCATGGCCTTAATTCCTGTAGCTTTACAGTACGTCTTGAAGTCAGGTAGATTTTAGTGATTTTTTAACTGTTCAGGAAAAAAAAAAAAAAAGGAGAAATAACACTTATCCAAAGATGCACAGCCAATCATTACACACTTAGAACCTGGAGAGGACAGAAGACAGAAGAAGCCCAAGACGTTCATTGAGCCTGGACCCCAGAGTGAGGACTACTGGGCACAGCCTTCAGCTGAGGCACAGAACCCCTGACTGGGAGAATTCTGCACAACTTTAATGAAGGAAATCACCCTTGGGGAATTCTCTGGTGGTCCACAGGTTAGGACTCCACGCTTCTAGCACAGAGGGCACAGACTTGATCCCTGGAGGAGGAATTAAGATGCCTCATGCCACACAGCACAGCTACAAAAAGAGACAGAAAGAAGGAAAGCACCTTTAATCTCTGAATCCTTCATCAAGTGAGCACCAAAAATGCTCCTGTAGATGTAGTCACACATTAAACATGGACCTTTCAAGAAGGAAGAAGGGCAACTCTTGGTTTTCGCAGATAAAGAGAGGGGGCTTCCCAGGTGGCTCAAGTGGTAAAGAATCCGCCTGACAATGCAGAAGACGCAGGTTTTATCCCTGAGTCGGAACAATCCCCTAGGGTAGGAAATGGCAACCCACTCCAGTACTCTTGCCTGGGAAATCCCACGGACAGAGGAGCCTGGCAGGCTTCAGTCAGACCTAACTGAGCATGCACGCAACTCAACAGTAATAATTCAGAGATTTCAGGGTATCTGTACCCCATGAAGAAATAGTTTTAGTTGAATCTCATTTAGGCAGAAACCTTACCACCCAACAGAGCAGCATGTGACTCCTCCCACACCGCAAGGAGGCTGAAAGCCTGGGCAGAAGCCATAAGAGAGATCATAAGGCTTGTAAAGTCTACAAAGTACTCACTATCCATCTGGCCCTTTACGAAGAAAAAGTTTGCCAACCTCTGATGAAGACAGACTTAGTCATCAGGCAAGTCCTTTTGATGTCTTTGGGAAAGTTCAAGCTTGAGAGAACAGGTCCATTGACTTTATTCTTATTTTTTCACTGACTTTATTTTAAAAGGCTCTCAGTTCAGTGTAGTTGCTCATATTCGATCCTCATATTCAACTCTTTGCGACCCCAGGGACGGCAGCACGCCAGGCTTCCCTGTGCATCACCAACTCCCGGAGCTTGCTCAAACTCAAGTCCGTTGAGTCAGTGATGCCATCCAACCATTTCATCCTCTGTCGTCCCCTTCTCCTCCTGCCTTCAATCTTTCNATGCCATCCAACCATTTCATCCTCTGTCGTCCCCTTCTCCTCCTGCCTTCAATCTTTCCCAGCATCAGGGTCTTTTCCAGTGAGTCCGTTCCTTGCATCAGGTGGCCAAACTATTGGCACTTCAGCCTCAGTCCTTCCAATGAATATTCAGGACTGATTTCCTTTAGGGTTGACTAGTTTCACTTTCTTGCAGTCCAAGGGCCTCTCAAGAGTATTCTCCAGCACAACCGTTCCAAAGTTCCAACATCAAAGGCCTTACCTGACACTCATGTCAACATCCCTGTACCCTGAAGAAACCAGTAACAGTACTTGCTCGGAGAAAGAATGGAGGGTTGGGAAGGAACAGCTACTCTCTTCTGCTTTCTTCCTGTTCATTTTGACTATTTTATCAAAAGCATGTGCTAAACTCAATTTCTATGTATACTTGTATGCATGCACACATTTTTTTTTTTAACTTTTTATTTTGTATTGGGGTATAGCCAATTAATGATGTTGTGATAGTTTCAGGTGAAGAGCAAAGGGACTCAGCTGCAGATATACATGTATCCATTCTCCCCCAAACTCCTCCCATCCAGGCTGCCACATAACACTGAACAAAGTTCCAATGCACAAATACTTTCTAATTAGCTTATTAAAAAAACAGTTCTAGCAACCAAATGTATACGGTTAGAGGTTTTATGATGGGAGTCCATTTTATTTAATGCTGCAACTATAATGGTAAAGAAGTAAAGAAAATCAGTGTTGAAAGTGTTTATAAGAGTGAAAGGTGGAAGCCACCTAAATACCCAATTTTCCAAGAAAGGAAGAGATGAGTTATATAAACTGTGGTGTATCAATATAGTGGAATTCCACACTGTCATTATGACAGTTATTAGATGTGCATTTCCTCATATGGACACAATGTGGTATTGAGAGAGAAAAACTAGTCAGAGGACAAGATAAATATAGTGAATCCATTTTGGTTTAAAACACACATCTACATGCATTCATGGTATTCATAAAATTGGAAGGATATACATCAAAGAGTTAAATTTTATGTATTAAAGTAGTATCATGTTTCTTTCCTTTTAATTATCTGCACCTTTAAAATTTTGAGCAGTGAACATGGAATCCCTTTCATTATTGAAAAGTAAGAAATATTTTAAAGATGCTAGGGCGAGTAGAAGGAAGTAGCAAGTGAAGCTTCTGAGATATTAGGCATGCTCTGCTCCTGACCTGGGAGGCTGTTAAGACACAAATGTTCAATATGTGAAAACTTATCAAGCTACGTATACTTACATGTGGGTTTCCCTGATGGCTCATCAGTAAAGAATCAGGACCTGCAATGCAGAAGACTTGGGTTCAATCCCTGGGTCGGGAAGATTCCCTTGAGAAGGAAACGGCAACCCACTCCAGTATTCCTGCCTGGGAAATCCCATGCACAGAGGAGACTGGTAGGTTACAGTCCATGGAGTCACACACAATTTGGTGACTAAGAAACAACAACACACTTATGCATACTTTTGGGTGTGTGTGTATATATATATATATATATATATGTAAAATACTTCAAAAAACTCTTTTTAAAAATTATCATTGCACTTGAAAGGGAGAAAAAGAGTACAAATACATCATCCCTTATAGAACTTAATTTGTTCAGTTGGCATTTATCAATTTACCTCTNTATATATATATATATATATGTAAAATACTTCAAAAAACTCTTTTTAAAAATTATCATTGCACTTGAAAGGGAGAAAAAGAGTACAAATACATCATCCCTTATAGAACTTAATTTGTTCAGTTGGCATTTATCAATTTACCTCTCAAAGACTGGACTCCACACTGGGTATTAAAAATGACACCAAATGCACACTTCCAGAGCCTAGGGGAGTGCACATGCACTATATATAAAATCATACAGAGAACCACATACTTATGTGGAGCTAAGTAGCAGGATTCAATTACAGGTTCAAAAATAACTAAACTAGCTTAAGCCAAAAGGGAACTTCACTGTCTCAGAGAATCTAAAGCAGCACTGAAAAGCAAACTAAGAGCAGAGAACCATCTAGGCCAGCGGTTCTCCAGGAAAGGATTCTGCACCACCTCTTACCCCTGAGGTATTTGGCAATGTCTGAAGACATTTCTAAGAGAACTTCTGCAGCATCCAGTCAGGAGAGGCCAAGGAAGGGGACTGGACATTCTATGACGCACATTAAAGCCCCCTACAACAAATGTGGTCCAAAACATCAATACCACTAAGAATGAGAAACACTGACCTAATTCAGTTCAGTTCAGTCGCTCAGTTGTGTCCGACCCTTTGCGACCCCATGAACTGCAGCATGCCAGGCCTCCCTGTCCATCACCAACTCCNGCGGAGCCGACAGATTAAGGGCAAGGTGGTCCTGGTGGTTACACTGATTACAGTGACCGACCTTCAGGCACGAGAGGCATGCAGACTGGTGCCCACTCCCCGCCCCCCCCCACCCCGGCTCTAGGCTCTAGATTTACCAGAAGTATGACTACTTCACAATATGTGAAGATGGCTTTACAGGCCCACTGCCTGTCTGGATGGGACTGTGACCTAGGAATGTTGTCTTTTTATATTTTTTAACAGCTACATTTTAAATGATTACATAAGTGTCTGCATTATATCCTTGATTTTGCCCTTAGTCCTCAAAGCCTAAAATATTTTTCATGTGACCTTTTAGAATGCAAATTCACCCTGAGCCTGGTCTGCACGCAGTAGGCAGTCAGGAGGTGAGGGCCATCACACAGACTAGGTGGACCCCCTACTTCTGAGGCTGGCAATAGCTGAGGCTCTTCATGCAATACCTCTTCAAAATAGCATTTGTCTAATTTACAGTTAAGATGCAAGTATTTCCCAAGAACACATTAACTCCAACTCTTGAATTCAAATCCAGATCTCTATGTCCCTAAAACCCATATTATTTCTATCATCCAAACTGCATACAATTAATCTGTTCTCCAAGCCAGCTGTTTTGTTCAATTAATCCATTCTCCAAGCCAGGTATTTTGTTCCTGGCATATCTGACACATATAGTTAAGATGGAACTGAATGAATCTATATTATGTTGCTCATCGTATGACCAAAAAAAAAAAAAAGAAAAGGGGGTGGGAGGATAAGAGGTGGTGGTTCTTTTGGTGGGTGATACTTAAACCAATTTGTCATTCCTCTGTTTACTTCTCCCCTTTTCCCAATTTTTTATAATAAATGTTTCTTTTATAATAAGGGAAAAAGACTTTTTCTTTTTAATAAAGCAAGCAGATATAATCAGCGTTACCCAGAGTATCTACATTGTACTTTTTAAAGACAGCACTATTTTGCCAGCCAAAAAAGACACTTAGGAATACAGCATTACAAATTCAAGATCATGTCTATGAACTTGGCTTGAAAAAAAACCCTCCGCAAAAATACAACCTACCATCTGTACAACGTATTCAGAAATGATTAGCATAGTATGAAAAAATAATGCTGGAACAGCAGAATAATTTTTTTTTTTTTTTAAAGAATGCTTCCTGTTCAGTATTCTTTTCAGATTTCTCCAGGAAGTATAAGCAAAGGCTTATACGAGATGGAACATGAGGTCAAGAAGATAGAAACAGGAAGTTAAATGAAGATGAGAAAGGAAGACTAAATACTCTTTACTGAGGAGCATTTACATGGCACTGTGTTGTCAATTTCACCAAGTCTGAGAATTTTCGGCTGCCCCGACCAGTCTCAAGACCTGTATAGGGAAGCCTCCTTTCTCTGGCTTCAGGGTTAAGCCTGGGTCCTGTTTAGACAGTCTCAGCCTTTTAAAGCTGTAACACCATTTCTCTGAGGGCAGGGCTCTCCCTCTCGTGTCACTAAAAGTTCACCAGCAGAGCCTGCACGCATGGAGCCCAGAAAAGTGCTTCTCAGATGACTGTGCAGAGAGCACAAAGGCAGTGTGGATGGTCCGCCCCTGGCCTCAGGAAGCGGCCTGTGGCCCTGAGCTCCGCCACTGGCCTCTTCATAGACAAGGAAACAGCCTTGCAAAATCCCCTCAAACCCCTGGAGCCTTAGAAAAAATTAGGGCAAGGTCCCCTCCCCCCAAACCAAAGAGCCATTCTGTGCTTCTGGGTGGCAATTCATGAAGTCACACTCAGATTTATAGAAACATATTCTGATGAGGTCAATTTTGAGCCATGCTAGTTTTCGGAAACTGTGTCCCAACCATAAAGGTTCAGTTATTTCCCCCCAAATGAAGAAAACTTCGTATCAAACTCATTCCTGTGAAAGGATATGTACCACATAGGTGCGGTGCCTACCTGCAAGGGACTCAGGAATACTGCCCTTTGTATCTGAAAAGCAGGTGGGGTGGGTTCTGCTCTTGTCTTGACAAGGGGCTCTGCAAGATCCCTGCTGAGGACCCAGTCCCTTATGGAGGCAAAAGCTGGATGCCTAACACACAACTTCATTTCTCAGGCGGCCAACAGATGAATGAACCAGAAGATAATCTCTGCAGAATTTAAAAATGAAAAGGGTTATGGCTGAGCTGCCATCAGGCACCTTTGCTCCCTCACATCTGACACCTAGACCCTCCACCATCAGGGCAGCCAGTGCCCTCTGGTTTGTTTTTCCTGGAACCCTGGCCAGCCAGTCTCTTCCAGGACAGAGGCAGCTGTGCTTATGATCCTTGGTCACCACCTCTATAATCTCTTCGATTTCAGAAGCTGCCTTAACTGGCTGCTGGAGTAGGTCACTAATGCTGGCGAACAAAGTGCCCTTCCCTTTAAGGCTGGCTTTCTTCAGTCCCCAGACAACGAAGACAGAAAAATCCACACCTCTGACCATGCTCCTGACAAGAGGTGTCTCAGGGTTAGGTAAGATGGGCGGATGAATGCTAACATGTGTTTCCAGAGACCGCTAGCACGGGATCAGCAAACTCTGTAAGAGGCCCGATCATATGTAATTCAGGTTTTGCAGGCCATGGCCTCGGCTGGAGCTACTCAACTCTGCCATTCTAGGGCAAAGGCATCTACAGACACTATGCAAATGTTGCCATAAGACTATATGTGTGCGCTGAAATTTGAATTTCATGTAATTTGTAACAGGTCACAAAATACATGCCTATATGGGGATTTCTGATGACACAGAGGGCCAACACTCCTCACCTCTGTTTTGTTCAAGGGTCAACTGTATTCTTTGGTCTTTTTTGAACCATATAAAAATGTAAAGGACATTATTTATTTATCGGTCATACAAAAAGGTATGGGCTGGAGTTTGCTGAAACCTGTCTGGGAATGAGACAACTGTCATGTTCAGCACCCTACCCTGGACAATGCAAAGCACGGAGCCTTACTCCCAGCTTCCCCAAATTCAACCCTTCCAAATCTTCCTCCACTGAGTCCACGTGTCTCCACCTCCCATCATCCTGCCTCATACCTTCAAAGCGACCTCCACCCAAGCTTGAAATGTGACTGAAGGGCTTGGAAAGGAGATGCATGTATTTTATATAGTCCCTGTGTTACAGGCACCTTCAACAACTCCCCCAGTATTTTCAGAATAAACCCTGTATGAGCCCGTGTCTTTCTCTCTCTCCAAACTTATGGGTACTCACTCCTCTCCTAGTCTATGACCCAGTGTGATGTTCAAGTTTTATGTGTCAATTTGACTGGGCCACAGGGTACTCTACCCAGACAACTGGCCAAGTAACATCCTGGGTATGTCAGTGAGGGTGTTTTGGGAATGAGATGAGCATTTAAATCACCAGACTGAGGATAGCAGAGTGCCCTCTGTGTTAGGCAGGGGTCTCCAGAGAAACAGAATCTACATTGGCTGGGGAATTTGAAGATATAAAGTCCAGTCCAAGGGCAGGACAACAATCATGTCCCAGACTCATACCCTTTCATTTTCTCCCCTGCCAATCTGATCAGAAGCCACCAAGAGAATGAGGAAATCAAGTAGGTGAGTTGATTCATTCAGCAAATCTCTTACATACCTGCCAGGAGCTGAACAAGAAACAAGCTACCCAGACCTTCAGCAGTGCACACAGCCCAGGAGAAGTCTTCACCTCGAAAAGGAGAATTTGAGCACCCACTGGCTTTACATCATCTTCTACTAGCAAAAATCATTTCACCCTATGACTTACAGCTACTTTTGGCAGGTTCCACCCAGTCAGTGTTTGCTTCCTAGTCCTCACCTCGGCCTGTGAGGAGAGCTCAAACTGAAACAGTGAGCAGAAGAGTGAACGCAGGTTGTGTACGTTCTGATTTGTTTGGGGTTGGTGATGAAGCTGACAAGCTTCTAACTGCTGTGGTCCCACCCATCCCCTGAGCCTCTCTCCTGCTTCACAAACTGCAAGAGAAAGAACATCTTTAATTTAAGTAGAACAATCTGATCTCAGGGCATGCTACAACTTAATTGAAGATAAAATAACCTGTCAGCCCTAGTTACGTGAGTTTCTCTCCCTCCACCAGAGAGTTCCCCAATAAGGCCAGACACAGTTATCTGAAACTGTGTAACTCTGGGATCTGGGCCCTGGGAAATCTTCCTTTGCTAGAACTGCTTCTATTGAGGGAAATTCAGACCCTAAAAGAGCTTCAGGCCTGTGTGTGCCTGGGATAGAATCCTGCTCACCTCATTCTTTAATGGAGAACATGGATGGGATTGGACTGTGAAATGTGTCCATTTCCTGTATAACAATTTTCCTTCTAAGTAGGAAGATCCCTCTACCTGCTCTACTGAAAGAGGCTTAATCCTTTCACTTTTCCAGTGTGAATCTCATGCTACAAAGAGTCTAAGTTTGGGGAAAAAAAAAAACAGGCATTTTATACTTGCCAAAACTTTATATTCACATAGGCAAACGGGCTGGCAATGCTTCCCTGAGATCTCTTGAAAAAGATCCTGGATCTAATGGCTAACTTAGATGTGGGCAATTTCCCTTTGACTTTAATTTTCTTCACAAAGCAGCACCTTGAGGTGCAAACTTCAAAACAGCAACGAGGGCAAAACTGCATGCATTATTTTCCTAGCTCCAGACACTGTCATGCAGGCTGTTTATTTCAGCTCTCTGATATAATGTTGGGGTGCTATGTTTGTCATATGACAGTAAGTAAACCAATTATGTGGGTCACACTCTAACATGATTAAGGGCTGGCCAGTGAAGCTGGAGCTGCTTTTGATTTAACAGAATGACATTTTCCAGCCCTGCATTTTTATAAGGCAATATGGTTCAGTTTGTATTGAAGGTCTTTTTATACAATACTTCTTTATTTGACTCAAAAGTACGTATTTGTGAGCTACTGCTGAAAGTCACAAAGGGAAGGAGGGCATTAATCGATCTTACATCTCCTAAAGCTTTATTTCCACAAAACACAGGTAAGAGCTAGAAATGAAGGAATGTCTCCATTTGCCTGAAAACCTCCAACATGGCTTTCTAATAAGTATGGCTACAGGGTAAAAGCATTTCTCGGCATTTGACTCAGGAAGCCTCCCACAGCTGCTAAGATTAGCTTTCTCGAAGGACTTGTCCCTCTCTCCTCAACTGCATGAGGGAGAAATACAACGGTCTCACAGCGTGATTCCAACTATACTTTATTCCCTGAACTTACACTTTGGTTTTCTTTAGGATAGAGCTCTTTAAAGTCAACTGCAGCAGTAAAAATAATAACAACAATGGCAATGTCATGAATATTCTTATTGAAAAATTGCTGTACTTGGCATCAACTCCTGAACTCACTACTAGTCTGTCAAAGAACGGAGGGTCACAAAAGCTGGTTCCTGTGACAAAAATGTCTATCTATCCTGACAATCAAAACAGAATGGCATTTTCAAAAGTATAATTTATTAAGTGGGGCATAACAAGTTTTCTCTGAGCAAATAAGTACAAGAATAAGTACAAGACGTTCAGAGTGAAACAGATGTGAACTGGGATGCTCCTCTGCCGAATTTCCCAGAGTCTTTACTATTTAGACGGGTGTTCTAAATCTTTAATGTTTTTACCACTGAACCTTCTTCATACAGCGTCATGTTCTACAGGACTAGCGTTCGATGGCACAAACTTTTGCAATCTCTGAAACTGGTCACTTAAAAGTGTCAGGAATATTCTACTATCTTTTCTATCACACATATACACTCTTCACTATTTCCCATTTTCTAGGAGGATATTTTGCACGAACAACCTAAAACATAGTGTCACAATACAGAAAAGTACAGGATGATGAAAGTGCTCCAAAATGCTCCCTAGCATTATTACTCATATTTCCCACTTGGCTGAGATTTGGGGCAATGCTGGTACAGGCCCCTTCTCCAAAACACACGATGGTTTGAAGATAGTATGAATGAACAAAACGGCGGGCTGCATGGTGTGGCTGCCACATCTGTCAGCAGTGCATTTGGTAAGGCTTCTCCTGTCACTATATATACTCAGAAATAATGACAAATAAATGTAGTTTCTCCAGGCAAACGAAACGGAGGTGCAAATTAGAATCACACCTCCAGTCTCATTTTGGTATCACTTCTTGTCTGGATAAACAACACGTACTCTCACTTCCCTACTCATGGCAGGTAGCCACTGTTAACACTTGCATTAGGGATCAGTCACAACAAATTACAGTTAAGTTTCACACTGCACTGCAGGAGGTGGCCTGGGCCCCGGGGGAGCAGCTAGTTAAGCTAGGCCCGTTACCAATTTTGAGGCGGAAAAGGCTCTGGTGCCTCAGCCATATGAAGTGGTTAAAACTCTAGTATTCTTAAGTGGTATCTTAATATTTCTGTGTAGTAGTTTATTATNTTAAGTTTCACACTGCACTGCAGGAGGTGGCCTGGGCCCCGGGGGAGCAGCTAGTTAAGCTAGGCCCGTTACCAATTTTGAGGCGGAAAAGGCTCTGGTGCCTCAGCCATATGAAGTGGTTAAAACTCTAGTATTCTTAAGTGGTATCTTAATATTTCTGTGTAGTAGTTTATTATTCTCTGTGGAGAGCAGCCGTGGGTAGCTGCTTGCAAAAAGGGTGATTTTAATCACCAACCATTTTCAACAACACAAGAGATCAGTAGTACTCAACTGTGAAAGCTGTATTATAATGGGAAGCTGCCTAGATGGATGAAAAACACAAACAGATTTCACTTCAAGATAATTATGTTGGAAACAAAACTTTCAGGATATGGACAGTATCTACAGACACTGAGCCAAACAGAAAAATCCATGGGGAGGACGGGCAAGAGACAGCCCATAGGAATCTGCGTTGTCTATTGCCTGAACTGAGGAAAACAGGATTTTGTAACTCAGAGCATAAAACAGCCAATTTATTAGTTACTCAAGTACAGCAAAAGAGAATTCATGCAATGAAGAAAACAAAAGTAAAACAAAATCTTAAAAAAAAAAAAAATCCTTTAAGAATCAGCATTGCTGCATATAAATGTGAAAAATAGCTGTTAAACATTACTTAAATTCAGACGAACCCGTTCATTATCAGACTGACCAAATTTTTAGGCATATTACTTATCTACAGCACTGCTATAAAGTTCCCTGAGTATTCCTGACATTCCAAATAGGGAGGGAGGCATCAGGCCCTTTGTCATAGGGAACCAAATTGATACAATTTAGTAGATTAAAAAGGGGAGGGTCTGAGGGGCCTATTTTGGATATGCTTTAAGCCAAAATAAAACAAGATGGGTTTATGCATATTTATGTTGCAGATTTATTTTCCACAAGACTTCCATTGGTTACATGTCAGGTATCTGCTAGTTCTTCTAAAAATACAGGAAAATGATCAGAATCCATCATTTGGACATACATACCCTCATCCGTACACCTTGGGACATCCATTAGTACAGGTGTCCTCTTTTAGTTACAAGAAATCACTACGAGATGTGTGACGTGCCCCCAATAAACCAATATCCACATGGCCATTAGCAGTAGCACTTAGTAATGGCAGCTGTCATGTACTAAACATCACACTAAGTACAAGATACATGTGACCTAACTTACCCTTCATTAACACATCTGTTTTACACAGGAAGTCACTGAGGCTCAAAGGATGAAATAGTTACTCCAGGTAACGGAACCAGTAAGTGCTACAGTATAGATCTGATTCCAGTCTGTTGGACTCTAGTAAGCATGAGTAAATCTCTACTGAGAAAGTACCAGGTACAGAAGGAAAACAGACCTGAGGAAATCAAGACATATGTTGTAAGTGAGGTTAAAGCTTAGTGGAGCCAGAAGTGAGAATCAGCTACAAAGACACCCTATAACAGATTTCAGGCTAAGGGCAGATGTGGGAAGGTGGCTTTTGAAGTGAAGCTTACGAAGAGAAAAAAGTTCTCTTTTCTTACTTTCTTCCAGGCTCATTGGTATTTGATTAACTGGGACAAGGGCATTTAAGGTAAAGGAAAAATATAGGGAGAAAATACAAAAAATGAAGCTCAAATATTCATGAAATTGCAAACTATCCAGGTTGGCAAAAGAATATAAGGATAAGAAAGGAGGTATAAGGTGAGACTGGGAAAGTACTGGGCCGTTGCGCAAAGGAGATCTGCTTCAGAGTTGTGATGAAATCCCTTGTATCATGGCCATGTTCCATCATCCACCCTGGTGCTTTCTTGCAAGCCTCTTCTTCCATTTCCACAGATACTGTCTCTTCCTCTTACCTGGCCTAAAGCAAAGGTCACTTAGTCTCATAGTTCTTTTCTACCTCCCTTGAGTTCTTGTTCAATTACAGGTCAAATTCTGTTACTATTCCTTATTTGCAGCCATGAAATTAAAATATGTTTGCTCCTTGGAAGAAAAGCTATGACAAACCTAAACAGCATATTAAAAAGCAGAGACATTACTTCGTCGCAGACAAAGGTCTGTCTAGTCAAAGCTATAATTTTTCCAGCAGTCATGTATGGATGTGAGAGTTGGCTGAGTGTTGAAGAACCGATACTTTTGAACTGTGGGGCTAGAGAAGACTCTTGAGGGTCCCCTGGACAGCAAGGAGATCAAACCAGTGAAACCTAAAGGAAATCAAACCCTGAATATTTATTGGATGGACTGCTGTTGAAGCTGAAGCTACAATACTTTGGTCACCTGATGCGAAGAGCCGACTCATTGGCAAAGACCCTGATGCTGGGAAAGATGGAGAAGGCAATGGCACCCCACTCCAGTACTCTTGCCTGGGAAATTCCATGGACAGAGGAGCCTGGTAGGCTGCAGTCCATGGGGTACTAAGAGTCGGACACGACTGAGCAACTTCACTTTCACTTTGCACTTTCATGCATTGGAGAAGGAAATGGCAACCCACTCCAGTGTTCTTGCCTAGAGAATCCCAGGGACGGAGGAGCCTGGTGGGCTGCTGTCTATGGGGTCGCACAGAGTCAGACACGACTGAAGCAACTTAGCAGCAGCAGCAGCAGCTGGGAAAGACTGAAGGCAGGACAAGAAGGGGATGACAGAAGATGAGATGGTTGGATGGCATCACTGACTCCATGGATATGAGTTTCAGCAAACTCCAGGAGACAGTGAAGGATAGGCAGAGAAGCCTGGTGTGCTGCAGTCCATGTGGCTACAAAGAGTTGGACACAACTTAGTTATTCAACAACAACAAATTCCTTACCTGGAAATCTGGTTTCACACAGAAGATTCACAGACCACTGCAGCGCCCAACCTGGTCCCAAGCCTCATTTCTTGCTCCATTTCTTAAGCTCTTTTGCATCTGTTCAGTTCAGGGCTCCTCCCAAGCAGCTGTTAATGGCTTCGATAACACATCATTAACTCATCTGCTCNGAAGATTCACAGACCACTGCAGCGCCCAACCTGGTCCCAAGCCTCATTTCTTGCTCCATTTCTTAAGCTCTTTTGCATCTGTTCAGTTCAGGGCTCCTCCCAAGCAGCTGTTAATGGCTTCGATAACACATCATTAACTCATCTGCTCCCTTCCCAAACCTGTTTGAATCCCCCTGCTTTCCATCTCAATAAATGAGCAACTGAAAATATAGCAAAATTGTTAGCTATCTCACTATCAATCACAGCTCTTACCTTTCCCTTACTCTGATTTTGAATATTATTTTTCAAAGCATTCTATAGCCACTAATTCCTAGAGATTTCAGAAATGTATACCACCATCTCTCATTTGCTTCATGGCAACAGTTCAATCAATCACCTTACTTCCAATCTTATCTTCCTCCCAATGCTTCATCCATATTTTCCATAGTGATCAAATATAACTGAATCACTTCCCTGCTTAAAACTCTTCAAGGTATCCCACTTGCCCTGCAGGGGTTAAAACCAAACAAACAAAAAAAAACCCCTCATCTTTTTAACATGGCTTATAAAATTTATCAAGATCTGGCCCCTGGAACTTCCTTGATGGCCCAGTGATTAAGAATCTGCCTTCCAACACAGAGGGTGGGTTCAATCTGTGGTCAGGGAATGAAGAGCCCACGTGCAGCATTCTGCAACTATACTGAGCCTGTCCATGAGAGAGAAGGCGGAGTGAAACAGTGAAGAACCCACAGACCACAACTAAGACCTGATGTGGGCCAAAATAAATAAAATACCCCCCCAAAAAAAAGCAGGCCTCTGTTTTTATCTGTAAGACTTGCCTCTCACCTACTCTCCTCTCCCTTGTTCCTATACTCTAGTTAAAATGAACTACTGGAAAGTCCCTAAACTCACATATAGACTTTCTTACCTTTGAATAGGCCAGGCTCTGCACAAGTCAAGCATCTCCCTGCTTCCTCCTGGCACCCAGCTAACTCCCCTCACCTTTCAGCGGCTCAGCTTGTACAGTACTTCTACCAGGAAGACCGATCTGTCTCTGCAAGCCTCGGCAAGGAGCTTCTCCTCTCCTCTCCAGCACTCTCAAATTCTGCCCTGCATGTTTCCTTCTGTCTTTCTCACTCATTATCTTAAGCAGCTGTGGGAGATCCTCATTAAATCCCTGCAATCTCACGCATGAAAAAGTGAGCCATTTTCTACGTAAAGCTAATACTACTGTATTTTCTGATATGTGTGTATTATTTACTTCACTCATTTTTCACAACTCTTCCTCCAAGTCTGAGGAAAATACTAAAGAAAAAAAAATGATATATTCACATGACCCTACTATATAAACTCCACTAACATGAGTTAATGGTGCCTAGAAGCTTATAGTCCACTGGACTAACATGGGAGAACGCATACACCAGTCTTCGTCCCTCTGTCTCACTACAATTCCTTATTTTCTTCATTTCTCATTCATTCTTCTCTGTTGTTTTGATAGTGAATTTTCCTTGTAAAAACAAGCTCAGGTGCATAAGGACTACTATGTGCACTTGAGGTTTCCATGTGTTTCCAAGAACGAGTTATTTAATTTATGTGAGATATGTCATTACCCAGTTGTTTGACTCACCTAATCAAAGAAAATTAAGTCTTAAAACAAATGCTTAAATACAGTGCCTTTCAATCATCTAGTAAAGAGGTTAGTATCTCTCCCTACTACATAATCCTGATCACAAATAAAAAAAAGCAAACGCTGTGCCATGTCGAACAAGGCTTTATCTCTTTAAATTGGGCAGTAAAAGTAGAACGTTCAGATGCGCACAATTACCATCCCTCCCCTTGGAGAATGAAGAGAAAGGAAATGATACAAAATAACGTGGGAATATTTGACTGGTATTCACATCCTAGCTTGTAAACAATTTCTAATTCACTTGTCTAGATAGCTAACCATCAGTCTGGATGTAAAGAATTTAAGCCCAACCAAGAAACAGGAAGCATCGGCTTTGTCACAGGCGCATTTATTTTGGTGGCTCACATCTGCAGCTCTCTGTCTTCAATGTATCCTTTCAGAGCCAAAATGAGGAAGGGAACATAGCTACTGGGCCCAAATCCATCACCGTAATTGTGATGAGCTGCACACCCACAGCATCTTTAGAAGGAAGTTACAGCTTCGTGATAAAGAACTCCAACCCATATGGAAGCAAAATCTAGAAGGAAAGGAACAGTCTATTCAACATGATTGACTTTATTCAGTATAGCTCACGACATCCAGGACCAAGCTGGTCACACTCAGTTTAAAAGCAGCGTGTCTAAGTGGATGTGTTCAGACTGACATTCCAAAGCATCTGGTGTTCTTCTGGGAGTCCAACATCAGCACTGAATCCTCCTGGTGTCATCCTATGCTGCTGATGAAATTACTTTCAAATAATCAGAACTGTGACTAAACACTGAACACCGCGGAAGTGGAAGGCAAAACTGCCTTTTTTAAAAAAAACTACAAATCCAGAAGTCTACATTTCTCAACATCAGCCTTCACAACTACACTGCATGAATCCAAATCCTTTAACAGGAAAATTGCCCCTTATATACTGAATTCCTGTAGCCTAGAACAAGGTCAACAAACTACAGCCTGCATGCCAAATCTGGCTGGTTGTTTCTTTTTGTAAATAAAATTTTACTGGGACGCAGCCGGGATTACTCTCTTATGAAATACCCGTGGCCACTTTTGCACTATAAAGGCAAAGTTAAATAGCTGTGACAAGAGACTGTCATTGTTGTTTAGCTGCTAAGTCACGTCTGACTCTTTGCAACCCCATCAACTGCAGCATGCCAGGCTTCCCTGTCCTTCAGTGTCTCCCAGAGTTTGTTCAAACTCATATCCATTGAGTTGGTCTGTAAAGCCAAACTACCTGGCTCTTTATGGAAAAAGTCTGCTCACCTGTGGTCTAGAGTGATGGGTCACCCACCGATCCTTGCTCTACAAAAATAGATTCTGGATCAAAATTATTTTGTCCTCATTCTATAATTCCTCACTGAAGAACCAGAACTTGAGGCTTTGGGTTGGCCC
The DNA here is from genome assembly GCA_006410875.1 of Neotragus pygmaeus. Classification (NCBI taxonomy): domain Eukaryota; kingdom Metazoa; phylum Chordata; class Mammalia; order Artiodactyla; family Bovidae; genus Neotragus; species Neotragus pygmaeus. The sequence goes on along the minus strand of SJYV01022214.1, from coordinate 289,475 downwards.
AAAGACAGCCCAACCCTCCACTTGGAAGCACTATAGGAACAGGTCCAGGTGGCAACCCTGCAGAGCTGAACACATGCCTGTTTTTCTTCTGCCCATGAGACAGATGGTCCTTAGAGAGGGGAGAAGAATTAGTCCATGAGAGAGAATTCTCCACGCAGCACTAATTTTGGAAATATATCCCTGATCCATCTGGCCAAAGAGGATTCCTCAGGAGTACCTTTGCTATTTGAATCGGTTTAGCATTCAGGAGGGAAACCCTAGGTACCAAGGCTAGAATCTCAGGTATTTGCTCTCTGTCAAAATGTTAGTAATGCATTCCAACACTGCCCTTGAGACAAGATATCCCCAAAATTTTAAGAGCAGAAGATGATGATAAGGATGAAGACACCAAGAACAGCTAATACTCACCTAGAGGTCCCATTTCAAACAATTTGTTCACTCCTCTTACAATAAATAATCCCCCGGGGAAGAAACTAACACCCAGATATTTGTACCATGTGCAGGAAGCAGGAGCAGCAATATTTACTGTCAGATCTGCTACGAGCTGCTCTCCCCTGGACAGAGCAATGCCATTCCTTTCATTCAATGCTCACTTTTGCTACTGACCTTGTTGTTCTAAAGAGTAACAAACCATATATTTGCTACGTTAATCATCCCAGGAAAACTGAAGTTTTCCCCCATTTTGTTCCTAATTCTGCTCCACAGTGTAGTGTATACGTTATGTCTGTTTTATTTCTAAGTGAGGAAAAGATAAAATTAAGAGCTGACAAAGAAGAAACAAGAGCATTAAGGACAGCAAGTCAAAATGAATTCTTTCCAGCCAGTCTCAGTTGACAGGCTTTTTAAGTCTGATGGACTTAAGTTCAAATCCCAACTCTACCATTTATTATTTGAATAATCTTAGAGTCCTCCTCTATGAAACAAAATAGTAACCAATTTACCTGTGGAGTTATCTCTAAAAGAACTGAATGAAAATGCATATAAATAGTAACAGTGTCTGCTTCATAGTAAGTTCTTCATATGTACTTAAGTCCTTAATATCTATTTAAGAATCATTACTGGACAAAGTTCCTGCTGGGAGCACAGTGATTGTTACAAACAGAAACACAAGTGGGCTAGGGAAGAAGTCACGAGGGGATGATTTCTTTCTTGACTTTCTTCTAAGCCAAACTCTTGGGAGATAAAGGCAAGTTCTCAGTAGAAAAGATGTTATTCTACTTTTGCTGTTCTCATCACGAGCAATACTGAAGTACTCCCACCTTTTATGTGCTTTGGTTCAAAAACCCTCTGTGAGGCTACTTGTGAGTCTGACACAGCGCTGCAACATTACCTCACGAGGGTGTGACATCAAGGGGGAAAAAAAATGCTGCCTCCAGTAACTGGCAGCTCCTGCAGATGATGCTATGTCACATACACTCATCAAGAAATAGTTACCTGTCCCGTATTACCTAGNCCATGGACAGAGGAGCCTGGTAGGCTGCAGTCCATGGGGTACTAAGAGTCGGACACGACTGAGCAACTTCACTTTCACTTTGCACTTTCATGCATTGGAGAAGGAAATGGCAACCCACTCCAGTGTTCTTGCCTAGAGAATCCCAGGGACGGAGGAGCCTGGTGGGCTGCTGTCTATGGGGTCGCACAGAGTCAGACACGACTGAAGCAACTTAGCAGCAGCAGCAGCAGCTGGGAAAGACTGAAGGCAGGACAAGAAGGGGATGACAGAAGATGAGATGGTTGGATGGCATCACTGACTCCATGGATATGAGTTTCAGCAAACTCCAGGAGACAGTGAGGGATAGGCAGAGAAGCCTGGTGTGCTGCAGTCCATGTGGCTACAAAGAGTTGGACACAACTTAGTTATTCAACAACAACAAATTCCTTACCTGGAAATCTGGTTTCACACAGAAGATTCACAGACCACTGCAGCGCCCAACCTGGTCCCAAGCCTCATTTCTTGCTCCATTTCTTAAGCTCTTTTGCATCTGTTCAGTTCAGGGCTCCTCCCAAGCAGCTGTTAATGGCTTCGATAACACATCATTAACTCATCTGCTCCCTTCCCAAACCTGTTTGAATCCCCCTGCTTTCCATCTCAATAAATGAGCAACTGAAAATATAGCAAAATTGTTAGCTATCTCACTATCAATCACAGCTCTTACCTTTCCCTTACTCTGATTTTGAATATTATTTTTCAAAGCATTCTATAGCCACTAATTCCTAGAGATTTCAGAAATGTATACCACCATCTCTCATTTGCTTCATGGCAACAGTTCAATCAATCACCTTACTTCCAATCTTATCTTCCTCCCAATGCTTCATCCATATTTTCCATAGTGATCAAATATAACTGAATCACTTCCCTGCTTAAAACTCTTCAAGGTATCCCACTTGCCCTGCAGGGGTTAAAACCAAACAAACAAAAAAAAACCCCTCATCTTTTTAACATGGCTTATAAAATTTATCAAGATCTGGCCCCTGGAACTTCCTTGATGGCCCAGTGATTAAGAATCTGCCTTCCAACACAGAGGGTGGGTTCAATCTGTGGTCAGGGAATGAAGAGCCCACGTGCAGCATTCTGCAACTATACTGAGCCTGTCCATGAGAGAGAAGGCGGAGTGAAACAGTGAAGAACCCACAGACCACAACTAAGACCTGATGTGGGCCAAAATAAATAAAATACCCCCCCAAAAAAAAGCAGGCCTCTGTTTTTATCTGTAAGACTTGCCTCTCACCTACTCTCCTCTCCCTTGTTCCTATACTCTAGTTAAAATGAACTACTGGAAAGTCCCTAAACTCACATATAGACTTTCTTACCTTTGAATAGGCCAGGCTCTGCACAAGTCAAGCATCTCCCTGCTTCCTCCTGGCACCCAGCTAACTCCCCTCACCTTTCAGCGGCTCAGCTTGTACAGTACTTCTACCAGGAAGACCGATCTGTCTCTGCAAGCCTCGGCAAGGAGCTTCTCCTCTCCTCTCCAGCACTCTCAAATTCTGCCCTGCATGTTTCCTTCTGTCTTTCTCACTCATTATCTTAAGCAGCTGTGGGAGATCCTCATTAAATCCCTGCAATCTCACGCATGAAAAAGTGAGCCATTTTCTACGTAAAGCTAATACTACTGTATTTTCTGATATGTGTGTATTATTTACTTCACTCATTTTTCACAACTCTTCCTCCAAGTCTGAGGAAAATACTAAAGAAAAAAAAATGATATATTCACATGACCCTACTATATAAACTCCACTAACATGAGTTAATGGTGCCTAGAAGCTTATAGTCCACTGGACTAACATGGGAGAACGCATACACCAGTCTTCGTCCCTCTGTCTCACTACAATTCCTTATTTTCTTCATTTCTCATTCATTCTTCTCTGTTGTTTTGATAGTGAATTTTCCTTGTAAAAACAAGCTCAGGTGCATAAGGACTACTATGTGCACTTGAGGTTTCCATGTGTTTCCAAGAACGAGTTATTTAATTTATGTGAGATATGTCATTACCCAGTTGTTTGACTCACCTAATCAAAGAAAATTAAGTCTTAAAACAAATGCTTAAATACAGTGCCTTTCAATCATCTAGTAAAGAGGTTAGTATCTCTCCCTACTACATAATCCTGATCACAAATAAAAAAAAGCAAACGCTGTGCCATGTCGAACAAGGCTTTATCTCTTTAAATTGGGCAGTAAAAGTAGAACGTTCAGATGCGCACAATTACCATCCCTCCCCTTGGAGAATGAAGAGAAAGGAAATGATACAAAATAACGTGGGAATATTTGACTGGTATTCACATCCTAGCTTGTAAACAATTTCTAATTCACTTGTCTAGATAGCTAACCATCAGTCTGGATGTAAAGAATTTAAGCCCAACCAAGAAACAGGAAGCATCGGCTTTGTCACAGGCGCATTTATTTTGGTGGCTCACATCTGCAGCTCTCTGTCTTCAATGTATCCTTTCAGAGCCAAAATGAGGAAGGGAACATAGCTACTGGGCCCAAATCCATCACCGTAATTGTGATGAGCTGCACACCCACAGCATCTTTAGAAGGAAGTTACAGCTTCGTGATAAAGAACTCCAACCCATATGGAAGCAAAATCTAGAAGGAAAGGAACAGTCTATTCAACATGATTGACTTTATTCAGTATAGCTCACGACATCCAGGACCAAGCTGGTCACACTCAGTTTAAAAGCAGCGTGTCTAAGTGGATGTGTTCAGACTGACATTCCAAAGCATCTGGTGTTCTTCTGGGAGTCCAACATCAGCACTGAATCCTCCTGGTGTCATCCTATGCTGCTGATGAAATTACTTTCAAATAATCAGAACTGTGACTAAACACTGAACACCGCGGAAGTGGAAGGCAAAACTGCCTTTTTTAAAAAAAACTACAAATCCAGAAGTCTACATTTCTCAACATCAGCCTTCACAACTACACTGCATGAATCCAAATCCTTTAACAGGAAAATTGCCCCTTATATACTGAATTCCTGTAGCCTAGAACAAGGTCAACAAACTACAGCCTGCATGCCAAATCTGGCTGGTTGTTTCTTTTTGTAAATAAAATTTTACTGGGACGCAGCCGGGATTACTCTCTTATGAAATACCCGTGGCCACTTTTGCACTATAAAGGCAAAGTTAAATAGCTGTGACAAGAGACTGTCATTGTTGTTTAGCTGCTAAGTCACGTCTGACTCTTTGCAACCCCATCAACTGCAGCATGCCAGGCTTCCCTGTCCTTCAGTGTCTCCCAGAGTTTGTTCAAACTCATATCCATTGAGTTGGTCTGTAAAGCCAAACTACCTGGCTCTTTATGGAAAAAGTCTGCTCACCTGTGGTCTAGAGTGATGGGTCACCCACCGATCCTTGCTCTACAAAAATAGATTCTGGATCAAAATTATTTTGTCCTCATTCTATAATTCCTCACTGAAGAACCAGAACTTGAGGCTTTGGGTTGGCCCAAAGACAGCCCAACCCTCCACTTGGAAGCACTATAGGAACAGGTCCAGGTGGCAACCCTGCAGAGCTGAACACATGCCTGTTTTTCTTCTGCCCATGAGACAGATGGTCCTTAGAGAGGGGAGAAGAATTAGTCCATGAGAGAGAATTCTCCACGCAGCACTAATTTTGGAAATATATCCCTGATCCATCTGGCCAAAGAGGATTCCTCAGGAGTACCTTTGCTATTTGAATCGGTTTAGCATTCAGGAGGGAAACCCTAGGTACCAAGGCTAGAATCTCAGGTATTTGCTCTCTGTCAAAATGTTAGTAATGCATTCCAACACTGCCCTTGAGACAAGATATCCCCAAAATTTTAAGAGCAGAAGATGATGATAAGGATGAAGACACCAAGAACAGCTAATACTCACCTAGAGGTCCCATTTCAAACAATTTGTTCACTCCTCTTACAATAAATAATCCCCCGGGGAAGAAACTAACACCCAGATATTTGTACCATGTGCAGGAAGCAGGAGCAGCAATATTTACTGTCAGATCTGCTACGAGCTGCTCTCCCCTGGACAGAGCAATGCCATTCCTTTCATTCAATGCTCACTTTTGCTACTGACCTTGTTGTTCTAAAGAGTAACAAACCATATATTTGCTACGTTAATCATCCCAGGAAAACTGAAGTTTTCCCCCATTTTGTTCCTAATTCTGCTCCACAGTGTAGTGTATACGTTATGTCTGTTTTATTTCTAAGTGAGGAAAAGATAAAATTAAGAGCTGACAAAGAAGAAACAAGAGCATTAAGGACAGCAAGTCAAAATGAATTCTTTCCAGCCAGTCTCAGTTGACAGGCTTTTTAAGTCTGATGGACTTAAGTTCAAATCCCAACTCTACCATTTATTATTTGAATAATCTTAGAGTCCTCCTCTATGAAACAAAATAGTAACCAATTTACCTGTGGAGTTATCTCTAAAAGAACTGAATGAAAATGCATATAAATAGTAACAGTGTCTGCTTCATAGTAAGTTCTTCATATGTACTTAAGTCCTTAATATCTATTTAAGAATCATTACTGGACAAAGTTCCTGCTGGGAGCACAGTGATTGTTACAAACAGAAACACAAGTGGGCTAGGGAAGAAGTCACGAGGGGATGATTTCTTTCTTGACTTTCTTCTAAGCCAAACTCTTGGGAGATAAAGGCAAGTTCTCAGTAGAAAAGATGTTATTCTACTTTTGCTGTTCTCATCACGAGCAATACTGAAGTACTCCCACCTTTTATGTGCTTTGGTTCAAAAACCCTCTGTGAGGCTACTTGTGAGTCTGACACAGCGCTGCAACATTACCTCACGAGGGTGTGACATCAAGGGGGAAAAAAAATGCTGCCTCCAGTAACTGGCAGCTCCTGCAGATGATGCTATGTCACATACACTCATCAAGAAATAGTTACCTGTCCCATATTACCTAGGCAGAGTGGGTTACCTGCCTAGCATTACCTAGGCAGAGTGCGTCGTAAAATAAAGAGCTCCTTTGACAAAGAGAGTGTAAGTAGCTGTTCAGTTTCAGTTCAGTCACTCAATCGTGTCCTACTCTTTGTGACCCCATGAACCGCAGCGTACCAGGCCTCCCTGTCCATCACCAACTCCCAGAGTGATGCCATCCAACCATCTCATCCTCTGTCATCCCCTTCTCCTCCTGCCCTCTCTTTCTCAGCATCAGGGTCTTTTCAAATGAGTCAGCTCTTCACATCGGGTGGTCAAAGTACTGGAATTTCAGCTTCAGCATCAGTCCTTCCAATGAATATTTAAGACTGCTATAACATTAGTGAAATATGATCACCCATCCTCATGCAGTAAAGCGCTTTAATTCAGTCTAACAAGATTTTCTTAACAACACACTCTTTGTTTACAAAATCTTACTCAGTGTTTTTCTAAAATTGTTAACACCTTCTACATGAGATCTCTAGACACATGGACAAAATGCCGGAACAGAGACAAGTAATAAACAATAAACAGAGGAGCAAGGGTCCATTTCAAGAAACTAGGCTGGAGATGAAAATGACAAAGGGCTTCTATACATGAAAATCAATACCTGAATCATATCTGGAAGGAAGAAGGTAGCCAGGACAGACTCAGCAGCTGCAATGACTTCAGCTGCCATGAATCTCACAGAGCTCACCTCTGGGCAACTCCCTGAAAGCAAAGAAAGAATCCAGCTCCTCTCACCAAATGCTTTTCTTTCTCCAAGCTCCACGGGTTTGGGCTACATCTGAGCTCACTTTCACCCATGTCGTGAGCTAATTACAAAGAATCCAGAAATGTGGCAAGGAACTGGGAATACTGTAGGCTGCTTTAACAAACCTTAGCACCATCTGCTGAATATTAAGACGCTTGTTTTAAAAGCTGACTGCCAGAGAAGGAGGTCACAGCACTGACAGTGGGGGAGTTCTCTTTAATAATTACTTTTTATTTCTCTTTCCTGTATACAAGCAGTGGGGCACTGAGCCAGAGGGGAACAGTTCAGAGATAAAAGACTATCTCTGCTTACCTTCTTCTCCTGGTCCAGCACCAGCATATCAGAACCTAGAGAGCCTTGGTCATCGAAGGAGGAGAGATCTAGTCAAAAGATTGTGGCATGTTTGTGTATTTCAGTGAACAACAGTTATCTGGGGATATATATAGGGATGTTATTAAAATTCCTTTTTTTATAACTGGTCAGGAGAGACACATTTAAAGTGCATGTATACTTCAGACAGATACCATATGATTTTATCCTGGCATGATAACCCTTCAGTAAGCCTGAGACTCATGGCATTTGGGGCCCCCTTTTTATGCTAGATATTTCTCTCTCAAATAGGAACAACAGAAAAGCCTCAGGTTTGTGGACAAAGCTCAGGCCGACAAGAGTTCTAAGGGACTTAGGGCAAGGAAAGGAAAGCCTTGTATAATTTACCTTCACTGTTGCAAGAGACCCCAACACAATCAATCACACCAGTGGTCAGAACTGGACAACGATAAACTTGGGATTTTGTATCCTCTTAGGAAATGGAAGTTTGTGCATATGGTCTCCTCTGAGCAATAACTATGACAACAAACAGTAATAACTGTGATGGCAGAAGCTTACGGGGCACATCCATTACACATTTATCCTTCCAATATTCTGAGGCAGGTATTGTTATCTCAGTGTACAGGGAAGAAAACCGATGCCTACAGAGGGTAGGCAGCCAAGAATCATCACCTGGGAATGGGCAGAGATGGCACTGAAGCCAAGCTGTGGACAGGCCTCATGTAGAGGCTGGCTTAAATCAAGAAGTCTCATCATACGGATATGCTGGTAATGAGGAAGACAAAAATGCTACAAGAGTCCAGCGACATGCTCTGTAGCCAAAGCAACTAGGCAGCAAAAGCTCATGAGTCTTCTCTCTTGAGTCCACGATGACGGGGGAGTCAGCCACCCTACCTGCTTCTCTGCCTTCAACTAACACGTATCCACTCCGTAGGGAAACCCAAGTCACTCCCTGGCTAGCCCACAGCCCATGTCCTTAGTCACATGCCAGAGGTCTGATTAGGGAGGCCAGGTACAGAAGCAGCTACGGAGGCCTCAGCACTGTTACAGGGGAGGGGCTAAGAGCACAGCGAGCCCACGGCTGCTCCGAAAGGACCCTCATTTGGGTCCTGCCTCATATTTTTGGCATTTACAGTGATTATCTATATACAAAAAGGGAACAAAATGATAGCTCCTCAGTCTCAGTAGTCCATGGTGTACTACCATAGAGTGTACTGTATATGTACTATACAGGGTACACTGGATGGGCACTACAGTGTACTGATTATACAGGTGAAAACAATATACAGATGAAGAATTTTCGACCAGTAAGTGCAAGAAGTACCGACAAAGACAAACTGGTAACTTAGGAAAGGTCTTCCTCCCCTCTTCCCTTTGTGTCGTTTCAATGTCCCATTTACCAGAATTAAAAGGTGCATGGGCTCTGATTCCCACTTACCAGGAGGCTGGTCCCTTCTCATCATTACGTAGAGGGATGGCTCTGAGTTTCCCTCGACCTTCTGTCGTCCCGCACAAGCCTGAGGGATTCACAGTAGAGCAGGAGGGTCTGCCAAACCTCTCAGGCAGGCTCCTGGGGCAGGGTCGACAAGTCACTCCCTAAGCTGGGGCTCACCAGACAGAAAGACCAGACCCCCACACGTGACTAGGAAAGAGCCAGACACATGGACCGGACAGGTCAGAGTGAAAGGGAAGTCACCCCACAGGAATTAAAACCCACCCCTGCCACATTCCCAACCAAAGTCCCAAATGTTCACGCTGGTTACTGCCTTCAAATTCCAAATGTCTCCCAAGAAGCAAAGAGGCTAAAAATGTTCCTGCAGTGAGTAAAACCTCCTTGTCTTGCAAATAAATACTAATGATGTGAGCAGAAGCCAAAAAATCAACAAACTTTTAAGGTATGTGTCATCAATCACTGGACAGACGATTTCTTAGGACATTGAAAAACTTTTTCCTAAGAAAATTAGGCTCTTACAACATGAGTATTAAATACAATTATAACAGATCCCAACTATTAATGCATTTCATTCAGCTGGTTCATGGCAGCACACAGGTTCCTGATAGAATCAATTTACAAAGGATGCTGGGATGGGGAGGGCATGGAAGGAAAGGAGTGTTTCACAAGCCTTTTTATGAGATGTTACAATCCTGAGACACTCTGCTTTTAACAACTCCTCCAGCCTCTTTGAAATACACTTACAGCAAACAGGGAGGACAGGAGTGAGAAGGCACATGAGGTGACTCAAGAAAGGTCTTGAGTCAACAGGAGGGTCTGATTAAAGGCTCTGCCATTCACTAGCCTTGCTCAATTCAGCAAGTCCTTCAACCTCTGGGTTTCAGATCCTTATCCATCCACCCTCTCTCCTACCTGTAAATGAGCAATTAGCACCACAACATGCTGAGAATCAAATTAAAACACATATTTAAAACTTTGAAATCCTTAGGTTTAGACATGAGATTTGTTTATAATGACTGCATGGAATCAAATCTCTTTTACCCAGCTTTCAATAAAGGCACATGTTGAGAATGGGCTCCAGAGTTCACATTCAAAATCAAATGTAAATCTCAGCTCTGCAAATACATCTGGTAACTGATTTAAGCCTGTGGTTCCTCAGCTGTAAGAACACACAACTCACTTGGCAAAATTGTGAGGTGCATTACACAGTGCTAGGCTGACAGTGGCTACTCCATTAAACAGTGGCTTTCTCCTTCTTATCCTGAGGTCTCAAATAAGACTTCTATGCTTATTTATCAGCTTTGTGTAACATAACAGTATATATGAGATGTATCTCATAAATATAGTATATATATTATATATATCCCTGGAGAAGGAAATGGCAACCCACTTCAGTACTGTTGCTTGGAGAATCCCATGGACAGAGGAGCCTGGTGGGCTACAGTCCGTAGAGTTACAAAGAGTCAGACATGACTGAACTGACTTAACAGACTTCAGTTAAGTCTCTCTCTATATATATGATATATAATGTATATGAGAAATACATCTTATATATCTCATATATATTATATATGATATATATGATATAATACAGTAAGTAAATATACATGCCATGTCCACAATGAATGCTAAACTCATTTATTCCTAGTATGTATTTTCTAGAAAATATCCATCCAATGTTTTCAACTCATACTGTTTCAAAAGCAAAGAAAGCTGAACCAAAAGAAACTTACAGGTTTTAAAATCCTGACAACTGTCCTATAGGAATTTCCCCCTTTAATAGTTTCTTTATGTATCTATGAATAAGTAACAGTATAATTAAAGGAATCGGTCAAAAACTAAGGGCAAATGAATAAAACCTTAAATACCCAAAGCTTTTCTTTTAAACTTATGCACTTTGCTGAATATCACACCTGCCACAGGCAGTGGAACAACTTTAGTTTCTTGAAGACACATCAAATAACTTAATGTCAACTACAGAAGACAAACAATAGTTTAAACGCTGCAGAGAAAAACGTTCTGAAGAAAAATATACTTTTGGGATGTGTGTGAATTTTCCAAAGCATCTGCTGTTTTAAAATTTCATGACACAAACAAGCTCTAAGAATACTTCAGTATCTTGCAATAAAAATAATGGAAAAGAATCTGAAAAAAAAAATCAAAATATATGTGCNATATATATGATATATAATGTATATGAGAAATACATCTTATATATCTCATATATATTATATATGATATATATGATATAATACAGTAAGTAAATATACATGCCATGTCCACAATGAATGCTAAACTCATTTATTCCTAGTATGTATTTTCTAGAAAATATCCATCCAATGTTTTCAACTCATACTGTTTCAAAAGCAAAGAAAGCTGAACCAAAAGAAACTTACAGGTTTTAAAATCCTGACAACTGTCCTATAGGAATTTCCCCCTTTAATAGTTTCTTTATGTATCTATGAATAAGTAACAGTATAATTAAAGGAATCGGTCAAAAACTAAGGGCAAATGAATAAAACCTTAAATACCCAAAGCTTTTCTTTTAAACTTATGCACTTTGCTGAATATCACACCTGCCACAGGCAGTGGAACAACTTTAGTTTCTTGAAGACACATCAAATAACTTAATGTCAACTACAGAAGACAAACAATAGTTTAAACGCTGCAGAGAAAAACGTTCTGAAGAAAAATATACTTTTGGGATGTGTGTGAATTTTCCAAAGCATCTGCTGTTTTAAAATTTCATGACACAAACAAGCTCTAAGAATACTTCAGTATCTTGCAATAAAAATAATGGAAAAGAATCTGAAAAAAAAAATCAAAATATATGTGCATAACTGAATCATCTTGCTGTACACCAGAAACACGACATTGTAAATCAACCATACTTCAGTAAAAAAGAGAAAAATGGAACCAGTATCTTGCTACCCTGAAGACTGGGCGACATACAAGGGTGGGTAGGGTTCAGTATTTTCTGACTCCTTGGATCAAGAATTGTTTAGTCCTCAAAGGTACCTTTCTCTCAATGGAAAAACACATTAAAAAATGCCTTAAAGCAAAGTAGTAGGCGGCCAGCCCTTAGCTTCACAAGAACTTCCCTAGATCAATATAAAAGGGGAGGCAGGATGGCCATGTCAGCTACTCAAATCTGGTCTGTTTGCTATACTTGTCAAGGGAATCAATCAGAATTCTTAGAAGGAAGTGGACTCTTAGAAAAGCTGAGAAATGCAAGATTTCCTCTTTGATGGACAAAGAGTGCAGTGCTTCTGGTCAACCCATAAATGGTTTACTGGAAACTGTTTGGACATTATATTCTTGTTCTATTTATCTTTTTATAGAGAAATAGATTTTCCCTTCTCCTAGTGGCCACAGAACAGTTTTCCATCAACCTTAGTCCTCTGCAGGGTAACTTTTCAATAAATAAATGTGGCACTGGTGTGAACTCCATCTTTAGTCCTTGGTAAAAGTTCCTACAATTGGTTGTGCAGTATCTTACAGTCACTGAGTTCAACCACCCAAATGATAATAATACCTGGAACGTGCTAGCACCAGGAATCATCCAAGCAATGCTGCAAGTGTCCAAGGACAGAATGATTTTCACTGTGTGCACCCCAAACCTACCAAGTTCATCTACAGGCTCAGGGATCTGTGTTTTAACAAGCTCTCAGGTCAATCTTCAGCATGTTCAGGTTTGAGAAACTGACTTAGAGCACTGCATCTTAAACTTTAAAATGCACTTGGATCAACTCAGGAATTCTGCTAAAATACAAATGACAGCTGAGCAGGTTGGGGGTTGAAGATACACCAAGTCTGCATTCTAACCAGTTCCCAGGAGCTGTCAATGACCATATATATTAACACTAGAAGAGCAAGATCTTAGAGAACAGAGTCCAATATTCTTATTCTGTGTATTGTGATAATATATTGGCCACCTACTCAGGGAACCAGGACGGCATGATGTTGAACAAGAAGAGGTAATAATGGGAAGAAAGAGGACCACTCCCTGAAATATTGTGCATTTTATTTTAGAACAGCCCATACCTTCCATCTGTGTGCACGGCAGTCTAGACAGTGAGTGCTACTGCTGAATGTGTTTCCAGGTACCACTTCACATGACACTGCTCCATTTCTAAACCACAGCCTGGTACCTGAGGGTTTGCAGTTCTAATTACACAGAGAATGTACACTAATCAAGTCAATTGCTTCTCCTTTACCCAACTTTCTCACCTGCCAAATGAAGGCACTTATAACAACTAATCCACAGACTTACATACTTCTTACAGGGACAGTAACATGCACGACCAATAGGAAACAGTAAAAACAGAAATGGTCGCAACTGTTACTGAGATAAGAAAGTAATAAGATAAATGAGTATCTTACCTCCAAAAGAACAAATGCTCTCTTGTCTCTTAAGTCAGAAAAATGAAGATTTAATAGGAATTAGGTTCCGCTAAAGCCTGCAAAACTTCTGATCTCTCGGAGGTGCATGTACAAGACACAAAGAGAGTAACCTAAGTTCCAGTCTCCAAATGTTTCCCCTGACCATGCTTTAGTTACCAAATATATCATTTATCATCAACCTACCAGGAAATGGAGAACTCTCTTTTCCGTTTTACTTAGCAATGATGAAAGAAGCTGAAACATTTTTATTCCATCTAAGGTCTCTCCAAGTCTCAGATTTTTCTCTCTGTAAAATGGGAATAATATTATGTACCTTTTCAGCAGCATTGTGAAAATTAACAATTAACTCATGTGACATGCCCAGCCTATGACTGGATCAATAGAAGACAATCATCACAACAAGAACAGTTTTATATGATCAGAGTCTCAGGGTGAATCAGAGAGATGTCTGCCCAAATATACCTTAGAACTCCACACTAAAAGTTGTGTACTGAATGTCTCCCCACCAAAATTCATATATTAAAATCTAATCGCTTGAGATTAGCAGAAGCAAATTACTTTATGCGTGCTAAGTCACTTCAGTCGTGTCTGACTTGGTGTGAACCTATGGACTGTAGCTTACCAGGCTCCTCCGCCCATGGGATTCTCCAGCCAAGAATACTGGAGTGGCCAGAGAGCCGACGTGCTAGTTCCACCCTGTGAGGTCAGAGTGACACGCTGGCAGTTTGTAACCTGGAGGAGGACCCTCACCAGAGCCTTGCCATACTGACCCCCCTGATCTCAGACATCCAGCCTCTACAATGGGAAATTTCTGTTGTTTATAAGGCTCCAGCCTGTGGCATTCAGATACAGCAGCCTGAACTAATACACTATCCTTAACATCCTGATACTCTTATATGACTTTCACTAAAAAAGTTTTGGATTTGGTCAAGAGATGGCATTAGCCAAGCTATAAACTTTAAGCAGAGGACATTGTACTGCTCAGAGTAAATTCAAAAAGAATAGTTACTTTCTTCCTATTAACAACATAATTTCTCTCTTTAAAAAATGAAAGAGGAGCTTTCCTGGCAGTCCAGTGGTTAAGACTCCAAGGTTCCAATGCAGGGGGTGAGGGAAGTAAGATCCTATATGCCATGTGGCATGGCCAAAAATAAACATATAAATAAATGAAGAGCTGTGATATCTTTTATCTTAAAATGTACACAAAATACTGGGTCACCTTAGACTTCTGAGCAACAGGAACAAAGACATTTCAACTTTCCTTTTTATTTCTGTCTTATACACTATTCAGACATGGGACCAGCTTAAACACTGGCCAAGACAAAAGACATTAATTGATCATATTTCTCACATTCACCTAGAAGACTTTTTTACCCAAGGAGGATAGACGCCAGAATGTATAGCAAAAGTTCCTGGTGTATAGACTTGCACTTTCTCCCAGAGCGCAGTAATTCCTTTCCATACTTTTCCTGGGGTCATCATTTTACAATTTGGTATATTTTCAACCTTGATTCATCTGCAAAACAAGAAAACACACCCAAAATGTTCAAGAAACATGGAATAGTATCAGCACTAATTTTCCAAAGGAGAAAATAAATGTAAGAATACACCAAGTCTCACACTAGCCTGAATTCTGAGTAGGCAACAGCTCCTCAAACTTCATTTTTCCATTTTATGTATTCCACAACCCTTTGAGCACTCATGATGCAAGTACAAGGCACCATGGTGGACATGTGGGAAATGAAACACCAAGCTGAATCACAGAAAGATCCTACCCTAAGGAATTTCCCAGTCTAAAAAGTGAGCCGAAACACAAAACAAACATACCTTTACATTATAAACTCCACACACAACAACAACAAACAGCTAGACTCTTTTCCAAGAGGGGATGTATTTGTCGCAGTAAAACTAAACCAGCTCATATTCAAGTAAAATCAAGTCTTTCCACCCACTGACAACCACTGCAGGCGACCGTGTCATTAAGTCGACAGCTCTGAAGGCAGACAGCGAGCTGCTGCTCCAGCTCAACAACTGTCCAGCTGAGGCTCTTGGACAAGGTGCTCAGCCTCTTTAAGTTCCACTGTATCCTTCTGTAAAGCAGGGATCATGAGCGCACCTCTCCTGTGATGTTACTGATATTCTACACATAGCATGTTGCTTGACCCAAAACCTCATTCAGTTTTTTAGGTGAAAAGCAAAGAGATTGCATCACAGAAGGAAGAATAGGCAGAGTAGGAACACTCGGAATTCCTATACTCTCGATAGCTCATTCCTGTACACACTAGGCCAGAACGTCTTTACCTTGGCTGAAGCCCCTCCTCTATTTTGAAGCTTATCTGGGACTCGCTCTAGAGCCCCTGAATCAGTATCTGAGGTGAGCCTCAAGTATCAGTATTAAGCTTCAAAGGGGAGTATCATGCATACCTAAGTTTGGGAAGAAACTGTGAAACACAAACTATTTTTGTGTTTCTGATGCTTTATACTTTGAGGCTAATAGAGCCTCCAGTCTTCAAAATCTCAGGATCAGTGTCCAACGTTCTGTCCAGAAATCTCCCTAATGGGGTTCTCAATGATTTATCAGACACCTCACCCCAGGCTTCCTTTCACTGTGATGGAAACAAGAGCATCACAGAGATGCCCTCACTGCTTCATTCACACGTTCTGGCCAAATCATTTATCCTTGCATTTCCACATCTTTCTCATCGATCTGCATCACCCTTGAGTCCTTAATTAATTTATCCAAGATGATGTTGCCACATTGCTTTCAAACATACTTAAGAGTTAACGCTAATGTTTGTGGTGTCTTAGAAGATACTGCCTAGGTTTCCAACATTTAAAAACATTGTGTGCGTGCACGCATGCTAAGTCTTGCCTGATTCTGTGACCACAGGGACTGTAGCCCTCCAGGTTCCTTTGTCTATAGGATTTCCTAGGCAAGAATACTGGAGTGGGCTGTCATTTCCTCATCAAACCTGCCATGTCCTGCATTAGCAGGTAAGATTCTTAACCACTCAGCTACCTGGAAAGCCCATTAAAACCATGAGTTATTCTTAAAAGTTTGAAGAAACAAGAAAACCATCAGTAATTCATATTACTATAATTATGTAATCTTCAGAAGGGAAGAGAGAAGAGAGTCTTGCATTCTGCTTGAAAACTTTTTGTGTTCAATTCAAATCATGATATTTCAGGAGACCACAGTATCATTTAAGCTGTGAGAGATATAAAATATTTACAGAAAAATTTCATTAAAATTACTGAACTTTTATTCACCAGTGTTCAGTTCAGTCGCTCAGTCGTGTCTGACTCTTTGTGACCCCACGGACTGCAGCACGCCAGGCTTCTGTTTCAATTACTGACTTCCGGAGCTTACTCAAACTCATGTCCATCAAGTCAGTGATGCCATCCAACCATCTCATCCTCTGTCATCCCCTTCTCCTTCCGTCTTCAATTTTTCCCAGCATCAGGGTCTTTTCCAATGAGTCACCTCTTTGCATGAGGTGACCAAAGTATTGGAGTTTCAGCTTCAGCATCAGTCCTTCCAATGAGTATTTAGGACTGATTTCCTTTAGGACGGACTGGTTGGATCTCCTTGTCGTCCAAGTGACTTTCAAGAGTCTTCTCCAACACCACAGTTCAAAAGCATCAATTCTTTGGTACTCGGCTTTTTTTACAGTCAAACTCTCACATCCATACATGACTACTGGGAAAACCATAGCTATGACTAGACAGACCTTTGTTAGCAAAGTAATGTCTCTGCTTTTTAATATGCTGTCTAGGTTTGTCATAACTTTTATTCCAAAGATAATTTCATGGCTGCAGTCACCATTTGCAGTGATTTTGGATCCCCCCAAAATAAAGTCTGTCACTGATTCCATTGTTTCCCCATCTATTTGCCATGAAGTGATGAGACCAGATGCCAAGATCTTAATTTCTGAATGTTGAGCTTTAAGCCAACTTTTTCACTCTCCTCTTTCACTTTCATCAAGAGGCTCTTAGTTCTTCTTCGCTTTCTGCCATAAGGGTGGTGTCATCTGCACACCTGACGTTACTGGTATTTTTCCCAGCAGTGTTGATTCCAGCTTGTGCTTCATCTAGCCCAGCATTTCTCATGATGTACTCTGCATATAAGTTCAATAAGCAGGGTGAAAATATACAGCCTTGACGTACTTCTTTCCTGATTTGGAACCAGTCTGTTGTTCCATGTCCAGTTCTAACTGTTGCTTCTTGACCTGCATACAGAGATCTAAGGAGTGTTCATATCTCTCTAAGTATATAAAAATTTTTATTGGAAGGGGCCATGATTAAAGAAAAACAACCTACCTGACTTAGCAATAGATCCAAGCTGGCTAATCAAGCAAACTGCCATCTGGTCAATCAACTGCCATTTGAAAGGCTGTTTTAAAAATATCTTCATATAAGTAACTAAATCTCATCAAAATGTAATGACTGCTAATTTAATTTATGCTAGCTAGCAGGAAATAAACTTTCACTGTACATTTTGGATTCCTACTTATAATGCGATTATCAAGCCTCTCCAAGATTCCCAAATAATTTCCCTGAAATAAAGATGAAGTAACATAATCCTGATTCTACCCTACTTTACTGAGTTCTCACTCCATTCCTGAACTTATTAGAGCAATTCTCCAGCAGCCTTTCAAATAAAGCTAAATGCATCAACCTGCTTTAGCTCAGTACATGAGCAGTTAAATATGCAAAATACATATGTTTTATTTACACAAAGTAAATGGCCACAGTACAGAAAACCAAGCAGTTGTTGGCTATCCACCAACCTGTGAGACTATCTACTCTTCCATAAAGTAACGAAACACAGCATTCCCTGCCTCACACATTACTGATATTCATATTAAAAAAAAACATATTGTGAACCTTAAAGCTGTATGACTATTAAATATGGACACACATAAAGACTTTTCCATCAAAAGTATATGCAAAGGCAAAAATACAGACATAAAAATAGAGAAACAATCCCTTCATTTGGGTTGCTGTTTCTGAAGTGTAAGGCATTTAACTGGAGCCAAGATTTTCTAAGAAGCTAGTCTTTCCTAAAGATGTTATGTCAATGGGCATCAGATTATACCCATGACTCTTCTTCTCACATTCACACAAGCAGATTATCTCACAAAAGCCTCAACAAGTTAAGAGCAACAAACAAGGAATAAACACCCCAGGACAAATTCCTGAGAAAATACTGTTTTGGGCACAGCATTTGGGAACAAGCCATACCAAGGTTTGCACGATAAAGATACAGAGAGACAGGAATGGGACAGGTTCCTGCCACACACAGCAGCCACAGTTACTCAGGCTTCTACAAAGCAAGGGGCCTAGGTGACTCTAATCAACACAGCAGGCTCAGGATCCCATTGTAATTTGACTTGGCTTAGGATCACCCAATCGAATTTGCTAGCAGAGTATACTCCAGAAGAATCATCCATTGAAAACAATTCAAATACAGACTCTAAATGTGCAGAAAGCTTTTTGTGATCTCTGCTGGAGCCTGGAGTATCTAACAGCTGCAACTGTGACTGTTCTAGTTAATTGCTCTCAGCAACAAAAATAAACAATCGCTCCAGGAAGAAGACTGTAACCCGCCAAATATTAATGAATTTTTTAACAGTCAGAAATCTCAAATCTTGGTTTAAAAGCCTTGCGACTAAGTTGAGAAAGTCTCAAAGAACAAACACAGGGTTGAGGAGGCCCAGAAAGAAAGTCCTTACTTTGAATTTCATCCTCCCCTGTCACCCTCCACTTCTCCCCACAAGAAAAGAAAAAAGGAAAAGTGCCTTGTGTCTGGAAGAATTTAAGCAATCTGAGATATTTTAACTCATATATAACTTTTTAACATATGGGGGAAAAGAGTCGCACTGATTGGAGCTATTTTTAAAGTGCAGCTCTACCATAAAAATAGACATTTACTCATAAGGATGCTTGAATAGAGAACAAGCCCAATCTACATCTCATTGTTAAGAAAGGGGTGAAAAAAGGCTGTCGTACTTGTTGGAGAGCCATTTAGGGTCCGCCTCTGACGTCACGGCAGCATCCAGGTGCACTCTAACAAGCATTTTTCAGCCTCCTCCATCCTTCGACAAGTGCTCTTCTTCTATCAGTTATTTCTCCCAGCACATGCAATAAGGAGTCGGTATATACCCAGACCCTTGCAGAAAAGAAGATCCCTGCAATCAGAGACCCATGGAAGAAGGAAAAATTACTCACCCACAACCAAGTTCATCATTCTCCTCTCTTCCGAGCCCCTATTCACGAAGGGAGCACTGCCTTCTTCTAAAGAAAGAATGGACAGAATCAGCTGACTTATCAGTATGCTAGGGAATCTGTGTGTTCCTGTATAGAGGGAGAAAAAGTAGCTTCACACGTCTCCCCACTCCCCATCCAGGCCCCTGTTGCTTAGCTGAAGTTTGCAACCAAACTGCACACCTTAAATAGTGGTAAGCAGGCATTTAGGCACCTGCCCACACTGAGACTTGGAGATATTGCCCCAGTTTCTATCCTTCAGCTGGTCTTCAGTCTCTATGAAAACCTGGAAGAATGAGGTTGTAATGGGGAACCATACAGAATCCTTGATTTTTGTAAACCTCCCTGACATGTCAGTGACAATCAATACAATCAAAACCAAATGCCAGCTTTCACGTGCCTTAAGCTAAAATCAAAATGGATTATTTTGTATCTGTTGAAAAATTTTTTTCCAATGCTCATGAACAAAACCAGAAAGTAAAACAGCTTTATCAAGAAAAAACCAAACTTTTAAAATCTGAATGTTTAAAATCTTTATGAAGATGAGATATATAATCATAACTTCAAGAAGAAAAGTATCAGAGGGGGGAAAAAGGTGATCTTTTTCAGGAAAGAGCTGAGTAATTTCTGACTTGTTACTTTTTGTACTATAAATTTTCTACGGTTGCCATATTTTAGTGGTTAAAATTATCCACAAGAATGTAAATTATATTGAGTGCACCATAATAAAATAAAAAATGCTCTTACCCGTATTTGACTTCTAAATACCCAAATCCTGCAAGAACCACAAAATCTGATCGCACAGAAGGACACAGGTTAAGAAAGTTAATGCAGTGTGAGTTTAGTGCCTGCAAAGGGCAGATTTCAAGAGCGAGGAGGACTGGGTTCAAGTGCCACATCTCATGTCAGCAGAACAACTTAAGAGAACCTTACCTTCTCTGGGTCTGACTGACATCTGAAAAATTAAGGTGAGGTGAGAATTAAGAATGCCTGAGGTGTCCTCCAGCTCAAAACCAGACTGAAGATAGACATAAATTAAACCTTCAGTCCTGAAACAGCAAGGCAACTGGTATAGAGCACAAGCTCAATGTACATTTAATGAAAGAAAGGAAGTTAAAAAAAAATGTATTTAAAAAGACAATTCCCTAACCTGTCCACAGTATGCAACATAGAAGGATCAAGGGCATGTAGAGAGATTGATCTTCTCAGGACTACAGCCCAGAACATGGAAAAAAGTTTGAGAAGCACAACTTAACACCACCATCACATAAAGAACCAACTCAACAGTATTAGGGTAAATTTCAGATAAACTTCTAAGAAGTTCTCACCACCCTGCATTTAGCAAAGACAGAAAGTCTGCCTATTCATCTGGTACTCAGGCCATTTAACCTTTGGACAGAAAACATAAGGAGCAATGGACGTGAAGAAGCAAAGAGGCTCTCCTTACATGATGTATGGGTGTAAAACAGGTACTTAAAGAGTAACTCCTGAAAAGCAGAAAGTTCTCTCACTATATACTTGGGTTCATATGGAGAATACAGCAGTAGCCATTCTCAAGAGAGGAAATTCTGCTGAAGATATTTAAGTAATACAATAACAACTGCAACTGCTGCTTCAACATTTATAGCAATAGCTACTTATCCTTTTTGATAAGAAGGTTTCTGGGGCTTTTTGGTGTGGAAATCTGCATTATTTCTTATAATTATTATTCCATGCAACTTAACAAAAGGTACATTCTGAGGAAGGAAAAGACTTAGTACATGTCTGTAAACGTAAGGAGCTCAGGCACTTTCAACAAGGTGCTCGACACGATATCTCTGGGTCTGAAATGAAAGCTGTGCATCTCCTGGATGTCTGACCGCTTGCATTCATGGGTGGAGGCCGCCCTCCCCCATTCTCAGCACAGCTGCGGCACCTCTGTCACAATCCAGCCCAACCCAGGGAGCCGAGCTACCTCACCTGCTGTGCTTCACGCCACAGGTGGCCGCCCGGAAGACCGCTGCCAGTTTCTTCCCTTCTTCAAGAAGGTCCACAGTAGAGCTGGTTGTGTTCAAATCTGGACAAGAAGGATTCTCAGAAGGGGTGCACAATAAAAATCAGAATCTATAGCACCAAGCTATAGACAATAGGTGGATCCAAGGGCCCTTCAGGACCGACAAATAAAACCCTTCTTCAGAAGGGCTCTTTAAATGGGCTGCCTTCCTTTCCTTCAGTTCTTCATTGAAATGCAAGGTGTGAGTATTAACTGAGCTATCAAAACAACAACAAATAGGTAAAAGGTTGTCAAACTAAAACCTCATCTTGGAAACATCTGAGAAACATTTGGATTTTATCATTTTCCCCTCACGACTGAAGCGACTTAGCAGCAGCAGCACCTTCCACAAAGGTGATACGATAGATAAGACAAGTAATAACTACAAATCCAAAGTTTTAGAGTGAACCAGGTACTATGGCATTAGAAACAGTGTAAATACTAAAGAAAGATCACTTTATCATCTTAAATTAGTTTGATAAGAATACATTAAGAGAGAGAGATTGGTCCAGTTCTAATACTGGGGATGTTTAGCTTCTTTTGGTCTTTTTTGCATACACTGAGCAACATGCTCCAAATATAAATGCCTTCTTTTAAACAAAGTCAATATCCTTACTAGCTAGTTCTACGCAACTCCAAAAATCACATATCATCACAGAAAATACTTTCAACGTTACAATAGAAATGGGCAAAGTAATGAGAACAAAATTTTGATGTTTACATACTTTGTATTTCATCTATGGACTTAATTTCTGATTAATCTGAGATTTAACTAGTTGTGGACACAAAAATGTTTAATAAGCTCATAGGTCTGTATTAAATATAACTTGTGAAGTGAAAGTCGCTCAGTAGTGTCCTTGGAATTCTCCAGGCCAGAATACTGGAGTGGGTAACCTTTCCCTTCTCCAGCAGGTCTTCCCAACCCAGGGATCAAACCCAGGTCTCCTGCATTGCAGGCAGATCCTTTACCAGCTGAGCCACAAGGGAAGCCCAAGAATACTGGAGTTGGTAGCCTATCCCTTCTCCAATGGATCTCCCCGACCAGGAGTCGAACCAGGGCATCCTGCATTGCAGGTGGATTCTTTACCAATTGAGCTGTCAGGGAAGCTGAGAAAATGTCACACGTGGACAGACGCTCACCTACATGTCGTTGGTCAGTGTTCTCTTGGTGAATTTCCTTCCCCATTCTCTTCCAAATCCCACTTAATGATGCACCACATTTCTGTGTGGCAGCCCACTCCCACTCCACTAACTATCCTCCCCCAATACACACACACACACGTCACACTCATCCTCCTTTTCTTTTTAATGTACTCTGTGCACAGCATTCTTGACTGTCTTTCTACTGCATAGTTACTTGTGGATGTGGACAAATCTTCAGGAGAACAAGACAGGCTGTGTAAGGAGAGGCCAGTCTTCCAAATGGGTTCACATTTGATGCCTATATGGTATTTGAAAATTTAACATTCATGAGTATTTCTGGGGGTTAGTATCAACTACTTCCTCTTAATCTAAACCTTTAGTTTTTTAAACTAAAAGTAGTAATAATGAGCTTGAGACCCTAAGATTGTGACATGTCTTCATTCAAAGTAGAATAATGCTAGTCAGCACACTTTTAATATTCAAGGTATTTTACTATATGAATGCTGTGCAAATTGTCACTCCATATATATGTTTAGAGAGAGCAAGGCGGTCCAGTCAATTCCTCTATCAACCCAAACTATTCATATAGGCAGTGTCTTTATTGTATATTATAACTTGCATTTTGCTTCAGAAAGGAAACGGACGATTTCACGGATAGGAGAACATCTCATTTAGTAAACTAAAGGATACTGATGTTGGGCTGAAAATTTCACAAGTTAGTTAATCAATCCAAAGAAGGAAAAGCAGGACCTCTGAGAAGGACAGAGCAGATCCACTCTTCTGAGTTGTAAAGGGGTTTGCAACAACTCCAGCAAGTTAGCCGATGCCTGCCTCTTGGCTGCCACGGCTCTTACAACACTGCCGCCTCGCAGGGTGGCTTTCCTGTTCTCATTTCTAAGTGACAGTTTCCAAGAAGGTTAAGAGCCATGTATTGCTCCTTTTTACAGGCCCAGTACACAGTATAAGTATGCATATAATCAATAAACCTGTGCTGAGCAACCAAAAAATACTTCTGTTTACTTCTATGAACCAGAACACTGGAAGAGTTCATTTCAGCAACCCCACATCAACAGGCTGCCTATATTAATAGCGTAGATGTTTTAATCCTTTCAACTTGAAAGGAGTGGAGACCAGTTTTGGAAGTCTTCAGAGAAAGAATATAAAAAACAGTAAAGAAAAAAAAAATGAACCACTTGCTGAAATAACTGAGGCTAAAAATGCTCTTCACAACAATAATAAATTGTTATGATTTTAGCAACATTTTTCTCTTCTTCTACCATTTGAGGATCCTATATGGTAACAGATGCAAACAGGATCAAAATCTTTTCTCTCTCTTTTTTTGTATCTTCTACCTACAAGGGAAACACATATCCTTCTGGAACTGTATTAAAATTTCAACATATTATTAATGTGTATGCATTTCATTTCTAGGTAATCCTTTCAATAGAAGTTACAAGTGTGTACTACATTTTGAACAGCTTAAAAAGTAGGCTAGGATACTTGCAATCTATTTTTTTAAAAAACAGTAAGGTTAAATTGCTAATACATTTCCTCAAATCAGATTATAATAATGTAAAATGATGTTAAGATTAAAAATTTATATCAGCTACTCTGACACTGGATTATGACACCCTGGATGATTTGAAAGCAGAAGGTGAGAGGGGATTCTAAGAAAAAAATATTTTTCCTCAAGCACACCAAGTAGAGTCACAAAACTTATACTAAGAATTTTCCCCCTATCTGTTCAAATATAAAAGAATTGCTGACATGTAAATCAGTCAAAATACTGATAACCATGCAAGAGGAGAGAGGTGAGGGAAGACTGTTTCAACATTACAAAATTAGAATATTAAATTCATATAATAAAAAAGGGAGTATGGAGATTTGAGATTAATTGCATGTTGGAAGAAAAGGAATTGTCTTGTCACTCAGCTAAGCTCTTGACTACCAAGTTGTGAATTCAGGACAATTACTTTTAGACTGTCTTTTTACCGAAAAAGCTGACAGATACAATCAAATTTAAAGAAGCCATTTAGTACACTTTGGTTTAAAAAAAAAGAAAGAAAAAAAGTACTTCATTATCATATTTCTTAAGTTCTACAGGAGTAGAGTCTTTATATAAAAGATGAGCAAGACATCTTTTTTCTTCCTCCAGAGATCTCTTGAGGATGTGTTACCACTGGCAGAGTTCATGATATGTACACATGTACTATATACATCAACCTAACCTAATGGAAATGGAGTTTCTCTGATTTTACCGATGAGTCTGACAGTCTGGCACTAGCAACAAAAGTAAGTTTCACTCAACAACAGCTGATGCTATGGGTGAATTAAATCTTGTCAGTGGTAGCAGAGTTAGTTACCTTCCTTCTCCTTGGTTTTCTTTAGCTCAAGTAAATGTGTGAGGACAATTTCCATTTGTTTTTTTTTTTTAAAAAGTTATTAAGTCAGAGGTATAGAACGATGTCAGCATCCAATTTCTTTACAACTAGCCAATGAAAGCACATATCCTTATACGAATGACTCATGAAGTAATATTTGAAAAATAAGAAGAAGCTGTCATTGAAAGAAAATTTTTTGCACGTTCTACTTCACATAACATGCTTTTTGGAATCTGTTCAATAATACTGCTTTCAATGAGAGCTCTGAAGTAACCTCGTTTCACTCAAGAGAGCAAGTTTATTGGACTGAGCACAGGAGCCCCCCAAAAATGCATAAAGACCTACTCACCACAGTTCTTTCCCTTCAACTTTGTTTATTGATGTACTGAACATGAAAAAGTACAAAGAATCCAAACACAAAAGAAAACATGTACAGCCTCTTAAATACTCAACAGAATATATTTTCTATTCCAACAGATGTGAATTAAGTCATACTGTACAACTTCAAATAAATACCAGCCTTACATTTTATTAAGTGCTCTGATAAACACTGTGAAGTGAAGCACAATTTGCATGCCCTCTCATCAATGCCTTGGTTTGCTACAGTAGTATAGGAAAGAAGCATGTAGCTGCTGTTTTCCCGTGAGGGGAAACCTTATTTTTTTTAAGTATATACATGTATTTTGTTTTTTTGTTTTTTTTTTTAAACGCAGGTTAACTCTGACAATCTAAATGCACCTAAGGATATGAGAAAGTGCTAAGCCAATTGATTTCTGAATAGCATTGAGTGGGTCAGCATGAAAACTCGCTTATTCACTTTAGCACGCGCCTCACAGTATATGTACTGTACTATACTGAAAAATTTTATAACTACAATTTTAAATAATAAAAAATAAAACAACGCAACCGCAAAGATAATGTACAACTATGTTATGCATAGCACATTGCCTGTTCTAAGGGGAAGCATGTGAGCATCTCAGTTTATACAAAAAGCAGGACGTAACTATATAGTTCTCAGTGCATCCTGGTGAAGGCATTTTTACCTTCAGCTTTTTTGAAAATTTATTATAAGCTAGATGCTAATCAGAAAATATTTTGTATTTTTTAAAATTTCTTTCATACATGGTAAAGACTTATTTTATTATTTCCCCAAATAGTGGTTTAAGCATCATACAAAGATAAATTTCAATAGCATACAGATATTTATGATTTTTGTATGAAAAATGTAAGGAAATTTGTTCAAAACCTATGGTTATACTCATTTTTTTTTTTACCACAAACATATTTATAAACGAAAATGTAGCATCACCATAAACAGCAGAAGCTAGACTATCTACAGACAAAATTAGCAACAAATCTGATGCACTGTAAATTCAAGTCCTCAGGACAACAAAAGTGATTAAGCAAGACCTCAAGTAACAATGTTAATGCCATTTACAAAGGAAAAAACTGATACAAAAACATTTAAAACCTGAACATCACTTGGCATGTAAGAGAAAAAAAAATCAAATTAGCTGAAAGGTTCATAAACACAAGGTCTTATTTACATTACACAAAGCTCAGGTGTTAGCCTTGAACGTAACTTTCAAAATACCTTCAAATATATCCAACTCAGATCACTTTTGCCGATTTGCTGCAGTACAAATCATGTGCAACATCTTTTTTTCCTTAAGACAAAACAATTCTTCAAACAATACTGCAAGTACATCACTAAACACCATGAGCTCTATCTGAAGGGATTTCTTTAGGAAGAACAGATTTTTTTTTTCCCCCATCTCTCGGTAATTTAAATTTCTTGCCTGCTCTTATATATTCTTTTGTAAATTTTTTTTATTTGTTTCAAAATCACAAATCAATGTGAGCCACCTATCAGGTAATAACCAGGATGATCAGACGCTACACTGGTGATTACAAAAACGAAACCAGCAGTGTTTCCCCATTGATTCTACTCCTTTCATACAAAGATCTCAAAAGTATTTTCTACATCATAAATCTTTCTAAATTTTCCAACCACTGCAAATTTCCTGGTAAATTTTAAAAGCTCACTAGGTGTCATATGAAGAGATTTCTCAAAGTATTCAAGTCAAAATATTTGTTCCAGGACCAGTAAAAAGTTTCTCCAAATTTTCTTTTTTATAAAAATAGATGCTTTTTTTAAACCCACATCAAAGAGGCTCTTATCTCTTTGGCAAGGTACTGCTTTACGAAAAGTTCTCCAGTATTCTTACAATAAGCGTTTATAATGTAGCCCCCCCTTCCCCAACCCAAATCATAATTACAAAATAAATACTGTTTTTAACTTCATAAATAAAAATGTAAACTTCAAAATACTTTTCTTAGACATAACAGCAATGCTTTAAATGTAAACCAAACACAAAGCTAATCAGAAAAAGAAAAAAAAGGGGGGGGAGGACACAACCAACTGAAGAATTACAACACAAAGCCTCAATATTTACTCACAGGTTCAAGGCAGTTATGTAAAAAGAAAAGAAATGTCTTCCCTTAGCTGAAACACTTTAAAAGGTCCACCTTCTTCAAAGAAGGCAATAAAATGCAATGTGACAGGTAAAAACCCTGTACCTCTTGTCCATATTCAAACATAAAAGATATTTTAAGAAGTTTTAATTCAAATACTAGCAATAAAAAATCTCACATATTTCTTAGGATGCTAAGTAGTCGTTTTATCCCCATCTCAACACTGACTTACAAAGACATTTACTAATGTATAAAGTTTCTCTTAACTTGCCTTTGTTGTATAGTTTTCATATATAAATGGACTGAGGACAAGAGCTCATTAGGCTTTGTGCGTTTTGTTTGTCTTAAAGGAGACCTGCAGTACTCTGTCTCCCAGACGGTATCCATTGAGGCTAGCTATCGCCATGGCAGCCTCATCATAGTTTGTCATAGTCACAAATCCAAAACCTTTGCATTTATTGGTGTTAAAGTCACGGATGACCTTCACGTTGGTGACAGCTCCAAAAGGCCCAAACATTTGCCACAGGATACTCTCATCTGCATCAGGAGCCAGGTTGTACACAAAAATACACCACCCTGTTCCTGGGTGCCCAGGGATATTAATTCCAGCCAAACTGGTCATTCCATCAATGGTCATTGGAGAAAACCTACTGAACAAAATAGGAAACACACACACACACACACAAAACAGAGGTTGGTTACCGCGATGATTTCTTTCTTTCCCCACTCCCCTCCCCTCAACAGATACACACAACTATTTGATGTTTCAACCAAAGTCCATGTGTGGCTTGCAGCAGCATGCTATACTATCATGATATTCATTTAAGTCATGAAATGGCCATTATATGCTGTACTGAATAATACTATCCACAAGAGAAAAAATAAATATATTTGGAACTGGTTTCACCAAATTAAGCG
The DNA here is from genome assembly GCA_006410875.1 of Neotragus pygmaeus. Lineage (NCBI taxonomy): Eukaryota > Metazoa > Chordata > Mammalia > Artiodactyla > Bovidae > Neotragus > Neotragus pygmaeus. Next base: position 260,906 of record SJYV01022214.1, on the reverse strand, counting down.
GATTGGGAGCAGGAAGGACCAACACAGACATAAACATGCTGTAACGCTGCAACATAACAGAAAACAAATAATGAGGTTTTCAAACACCAGGTGGCATCAAGTGGTATAAAAATACTCTTTGAGTCAACCGTGCTTCAAGAAACAGCTGTTCATTAGGTTGTACATGCAAAAGAAAACCCAGCACAAACTTATGATGGCAGTCACTCCCCAAATCAAAGAGACTAATCAATTACAGGAAGGGATTATGAGTATCATGAACCTCTATCATTACCTCTTTACTCCATAAGCCATATTGAGCAGATTGTCCAACCTGCAAAACACACATTCAGCAAACTTCAGTTTTTAACTTTTCCCCTTGATGTCCAAGAAAGCTGGGCTCAATACTGCCATCTTTCAAGGGGGTGTCTATATGTTAACTGTATGAGAAGTCTCAAAATAGTGGGTCTTCTTATATTTCTGAGCAAATGGGTACCACTGCCATATGACAGTAGCTCTTCCAATCTCTAGGTCAGTGCAATGCAGGGAAATCATTGGTGGTCATCTCAGAAAACCCTTTTGAGAGGAAATGTGGGGGCTGTGAAATAGTTAGCATTTGGGTTCTCACCTTTGCAGGCAAGTTCTAAGCACTCCACATACATCCACAGCTGTTGGTTCCTGAGTATCATCAGATTAAGGGACTCGCCCAAGGCCAAAGGGTTTAGGAAACAGTGGCACTGACACTCAAATTCTGCAATTTACATAGAATTTCATAATTTCCCTTAAACCTCCCAAACACAAAGGACTTTCACTTCTAAAAATCAAAGTGTAACTAGTGCAAATAAAAGGAACCTTATACACAACCTCAGTCAAACCTCCCATTTCTCAATACGCTCAACTAAGTCCACAGAACGTAAGACTACAGACTCACTGAGCAATAAAGCAAGCATCAGATCCCAGTCTGATGTTTATTTTGATTGTTCTACAAGAAGTACAGTGCTACTACTCAAGGTGTCAGAGACCAGGTAGATATGTTCCCATTCCCAATTATTTCTGCACATGTGAGTGTTTTGTAAAACTGAAAAGAATCGGAGCTGATGTAATACAAACTATCTTTTTAATGAGAGAGAGGAACAAACCCCAGTGACAGAGGAGTACCTTGTGGTGTGTGTATCTGGTCCCTCCTACCCTCTCAGGAGCAGGGACAAGTTCATGGAGCATAGCCTGGGTCGCGACAGGTTTACCATCAGTATCTGTTGTCTGAATAAAAGCAATGAGGCTCCTAACAGCATCCTTAATTATTTAATCCAGAGTAAGAACTATTAGGAAGGCAGGCTGGGGGGCCTGTCTGTACATGCAAGGGAGCAGGCACCTGTGTGGGAAAAGAGGCTGGAAGGTGGGAGGGCTTTGTTTGGTCAAATATGCCACACCTTTGTACTCCAAAATAAAGGCCACCAATACCAGAAATAGGGATACAGACAAAATCACCAACCATAAAGTAATGATACAGATAACTTCATAGAAATGCTGGAATGATCAATACAGAGTGCATTTGGCATGTGAATGTGGAATGGAGCAGCTTACTGCAGTCTCCTTCCAAAGCGCTCAATGGCTCCGAAGCAGAGACACCGAAGCAGAGTCCCGTCATCTCTATGCATTAACGGGCACGCTCTGCCACCACCAGCTAGGTCACCAGCCCGAAGTCCAGAGACAGGAAACCCTCAAGTGACTTTTCAGCACTTTTAAGACAGGGCAGAAACCAGAACTGCCCTAGCAGTGAATTACATGCATTAAAGGGAGAGATGTCATTTGTCACTCTCCACCTCAGGATTCTCCAAGCAGAAGATTTCTATACTAGAATCTCTGAGGACTCTCTCAATGGGCCTCATATTTACCCTACTTGTGAAACCCTATATGACACCATGATCCTGACCACCGATATCTTTGCTCAATATCCATTTTAGGAAAAAATCAGTCCAATGGAATTCAAGCCAAGTTACTTAGCTCTCTCGCTCCCCTCCTTGCTCTTCTTGACTCTCCTTCTTCTCCCATCAACAAGGAGAGCTGGGAGGAATACAACACCTAAGAATCAGAACCCCAGCAACGCTGAAAAGCCCTGCCTGCATGCAGCTGGACCTGGTGGCTTTCCCTCTCTCAGCACCCCCACGGGGGCTGGCAGAAGGCCATGTGAGCCCCACTGGGCCCGCATGTACCCCAAGTCTTGCAGCAGCTAGAAAACTGTCAACAAGGTGGTTAGCTGAGACCCAAGGACCACTGTTAATCTCCAGAACCATATATTTCTCCGGGGTCTGTCCAGAGTTCAGAGACAGACGCCTTTTGTATATATGCTCTTTTAATGACAGAAACCAATTTTTAAAGGAGACTAAGTTAGTGGCCTCCAGAATGACCAAGGGGGACATGCCTGATGATGTACAGCAGCGTGGCCAATACACATCAAAATGTCCATTAAAAATGACTCTTCATCTTAAAATGATCTTTATTCCTACCGAATGAACACATTGCACCCAACAGCCTCATCAGTCCCAGGCATCACATACTTTCCTGAGGGACAACTTGGCGGTCCTCAATGGGACAGGGAAACAGCCACCTGTCCTTGAGCATGGACACAATCCACTCACAAATAACACACTAAGTGGATTTGAAGGATTAGACTGGGAAACCTTGTTGTAACTACAACAACCCTCAAAGGAAACATCAATATCATCATCACCATTATAATCTGAGTGAGGGAGGCACCTGTAAGGAAAGGTGGAATAAATAAGAAAAAGGAGAGCTGATTATTCCTGCTGCTCCTAGGATAAGCTACACTGAGGTTAGACAAAATAATCTAACAGGTCCCACATGAAGTTAGTCAAGAAATGTCAAATGATCAAGATCGTAATTCTATAACTCTTGCTTCAAAGGTGTATTACTCAATATTTACTGATTATATATGTGAAAAATGAGTCAGCATGATAATTAGCAAAACACTGATATATTATTTCATCCTTACCTTTACTGTCTATGTTTGATTCAGGTTTATGAATTAATGAATGTACTAGCACAAGCCCGCATGTGCATGTAGTTTATGACTATATATATGCCTCATTTCAGACTATCAGTTCAGTTCAGTCGCTCAGTCGTGTCCGACTCTTTGCAACCCCATGAATTGCAGCACGTCAGGCCTTCCTGTTCATCACCATCTCTCGGAGTTCACTCAGACACATGTCTATCGAGTCAGTGATGCCATCCAGCCATCTCATCCTCGGTCATCCCCTTTTCCTCCTGCCCCCAATCCCTCCCAGCATCAAAGTCTTATCCAATGAGTCAACTCTTCGCATGAGGTGGCCAAAGTACTGGAGTTTCAGCTTTAGCATCATTCCTTCCAAAGAAATCCCAGGACTGATCTCCTGCAGAATGGACTGGTTGGATCTCCTTGCAGTCCAAGGGACTCTCAAGAGTCTTCTCCAACACCACAGTTCAAAAGCAGCAATTCTTTGGTGCTCAGCCTTCTTCACAGTCCAACTCTCACATCCATACATGACCACAGGAAAAACCATAGCCTTGACTAGATNCAAAATGCAGTACTTGGATGTAATCTCAAAAATGACAGAATGATCTCTGTTCATTTCCAAGGCAAACCATGAATTTGAGTAAACTCTGAGAGTTGGTGATGGACTGGGAGGCCTGCCATGCTGCGATTCATAGGGTTGCAGAGTCGGACATGACTGAGCGACTGAACTGAACTGAACTGAATCATATACACAAGCATTTCAGTTTTTTGTATCTTCTTGGTAAATTGACACTTTATGTTTGTGAAATGATCTTCTCTATCCTTCATAATATTTCTTGCTCTGAATCTACTTTATCTGAAATAATATAGCTAGTTCAGATTTTCCTTTGATTTGTAATTTTCATGTTTTATCTTTCCATCCCTCTCCATTCAACCCATTCCTGTCTTTATGTTTAAAATGGGTTTTGTGGTGGTCTTTTTTTGATTAGGGCTCAATGTTTTCATTGTGAGGGGCCGGGGTTGAATCCCTGGTTGTGGATCCTGAAACCCATGCAGCATGTCCAAATAAATAAAAATAAAGCAAAATGTGTTTTTGTAAGACACATATAATTGGGTCCTTTTTATCTGATCATCTGCCTTTAATTGGATATTTAGATCATTTACATTTAATGATTATTGATATCAGTTCAGTTTAGTCTCTCAGACGTGTACAACTCTTTGCGACCCCATGAATTACAGCATGCCAGGCCTCCCCAGAGTTCACTCAAACTCATATCCATCAAGTCCGTGATGCCATCCAGCCATCTCATCCTCGGTCGTCCCCTTCTCCTCCTGCCCCCAATCTCTCCCAGCATCAGGGTCTTTTCCAATGAGTCAGCTCTTCGCATGAAGTGGCCAAAGTACTGGAGTTTCAGCTTCAGCATCATTCCTTCCAAAGAATACCCAGGATTGATCTCCTTTAGAATGGATTGGTTGGATCTCCTTGCAGTCCAAGGGACTCTCAAGAGTCTTCTCCAACACCACAGTTCAAAAGCATCAATTCTTCGGCACTCAGCTTTCTTCAGTCCAACTCGCACATCCATACATGACCACTG